>CM035162.1:346464-584005 GCA_020205615.1 Panax quinquefolius
AATTATCTTCGCCAATAAGTAATTACCTCGTCAATAAGTAATTACCTTTGTGAATAGTAATTATCTTCGTCGATAGTAATTACCTTCGTCAATAGTAATTACCTTTGTGAATAGTAATTACCTTCGTCGATATAAGTAATTACCTTTTACCGTCGCCAAACCACTTGTCGTTTCACATTACAAGCGTCGAACCACTTGTCGTTTCACATTACTGAAGCGCCAAACCACTTGTCGTTTCATATTTACGAGGCGTCGAAACCACTTTTCTTTTCACATCACGGTCCGTCGAAGCCACTTGCTTTTCACGTGGCGGGTCTTGTTAGAAATCTTCTATAAATAGAGGCCTAGTGCTTCATTATTTTTCACGAATTCACTAAAACTCTGTAGAGAGAAAACTATAGAGAGAAAGAATAAAAGTATTACGCTTTCTTCACACTTGCCAATAGTCGATTCTTCTAAGGTAGGGAATATTATTTGTTGTACCTAAGTAAAGGTGTTATTCTTTCTTATTCATGAAGAGAACATTGTTGTTATTCCATTGCTTATTATTACATTTGAATAACTTTTTGTATCGTGGTTTACCCTATACTTGAGGTGACATTCTTCTATTATTCATTTGGAACATCCTATCTCATGTTGTGAGACCCATTTTATCAATAAAGATTTAAATTTTGTCAAAATAATTTTTTATATTATGGTGTGAATTTGAGATAATATTATAGTTGTGGGTAGTATTTATAAATTTTGCAAAGTATGCAAGTGGTTATATTATATTCGATTGGTCGGGAATATTTGATTTAGCGGGGAATATTCGTACAACTACTCAATCATTGGTGGACCTTATTAATGTAATTATTATCGGGATTGAGAAAACGACAAAATATTTTATTGAAATAATCAGTGGAAGTTTTACCGTAGTTCTTGTTGAACTACTTCGGTAGTAAAAATAAAGATGTCGTGTTATTGGTTGCGTAAGAAGCACACTGTATTGATTATCGATGCTTATGTGAAAGTCACTTTCGGTTTGATTCCATTATTGTCGATTAATAATATGAATTATTATAACGATAATGACGCTTTTTGTTTTATTCAGTATTATTAACGTAATAAAAAAGTAAACATCTTTTTTATATAAAATAGAATACTTTATTAAAGTTATTCTATAAATAGAATATATTATATTTTATTATGCATAGTGTTTTGCATAGTGTTTTTGCGTAGTATTGCATAGTGTTTTGCATAGTAAAATGTTTTATATAAATACAATATATTATATTTTATTTAAAAGATTTTTCTTTAAATATGGACCGTCGATTAAAGTAAATCAATCTGGACCGTTCATTGGATTAGTTACTATACATTCCATTTTCCTATAAATAGAAGCTCATTCCTTCATTATTTTCTTACGAATTCATTGAAACTTCTGAAAGAGAAATTATAGAGAAAAGCTATAAAGAAAATTATAGAAAAGAAGAAGAGTATTCTGCTACTTCACTATTTCCTTATATTAGGTTCTTTTTACTTGTAAAGGGTGTTATTCTTTCTTCTTTGAAGAGAACTTACATTATTCCATTCATTATTATTCTCATTGAATAACTTTTGTAAAAGTGGCATACCTATACATATAACTTTTATATCGCGGCACACCCTATACTTGGTGAAATCCTTATGTTATTCCGTTGCTTATTATTACATTGGAATAACTCAGATCACGCCATTTTACCCTATACTTGGTGACATTCTTCTATTATTACGGTGGAACATCACATGCATGTGTTTTACAACGACTGGTTCCGCTTTTTATTATTCATTTGGAACATCACATGCGTATGTTTTGGGACTGGTTCCGTCTTTATCATTCTCTGTTGGAATATCCTATCATGTGTTTTACACCGGATGCGGTTCCATCTTTATTATTCTGTTGGAACATCGTGCCGGTGTAATTTCACCCGACCGTTCCGTTATTATTATTCTGTTGGAATAACTCGCTTCTATCACAATCTGCGTCATGGTGATTTCTTTTGTTATTCCATTCTTTATTATACCCAGTTGGTTAAAACTTTGACTTCTATACTCCATGAAATTAGTAGAATATCCTTGATATTTGCGTTTCATCCAGTATCTTTTCATGGAAATATTCTTCTGATCATTCTTGAAATTTACTCTACGAAACAATGATCATGTCGACAATTTGACGTTAATAATTCATGGATTAAATAATTCTTAAACTTGTTTTATTGAATTACTATGTCATTGTCATCATCCTCATGTTATATTATGTTATCTTTGGCTTACGTGCATAGATGAACTTAGTATGATTATGACCAGGGATCATTCGGTATAATCATGACTTGATATAAATGATGTGACAAAAGTACTCGATGGCACTCTGTAATGCAATGATGGATAGTTTTTGGTATGATTATGACCAGGGGTGATTCGGTATAGTCATGACCATTGATAATTTGATGAAAATCCTTGGCCAGTGTATGCAGGGGATGATTAGATGTGGTGGTTTATTTATTAAGTGAGTCTGTCTGATAAAAATTGATGAAAACCTTTTTAAAACCTAAAAGATAGTAGACTTTATTCTCTACTTGACTCTTTTAATGGATTGCTTATTCCGCTGCAGTTAAACTAGTTGTATATTGTATTTTATCGCTTTAACATCTGTTGAAGGCTAATGATAATTTATTCTCGCATTATCTTAGTCATAATATTTCTTCTTGGGCTAGTTGAGCTCACCCTTTCTTTCACCGTTCTCTTGAGAAATGAGAACATAAATTTGGGATGAGTCGAGAACGAGTAATGGTCCAGAGGATAGCATTAGTAGTCCTCACTATTACGTGAAATAGTGTGATAATAGTTGTAATGAGGACTCCTTTTGAGTTTGTATAATATCTAGTAGACAATATTTGTATTCAAACTCACGGTTTATGTCGTATTGTATACCTACAGCTTAGGTTAGTAAGTTGTATTTGAATTTATGTACCATGTAAGTGGCGACCCAAGATGGGTGACGATACCTAATTTTGGGCGTCCAGGTTGGTATCGAGCTTAGGGATATGATCCTGGCTAAGATGTGAGATAAGAACTAGGAGGGAGGCGGAAATTCCTTCGCTAGTATGACCTACCTAAGTTTATTTGGTATTTAATTGGTCGGTCGAAGTATAGGGATAATATTTGATATATTAATTAACCCTCGTGTTGTGGTCGTGTTTGGAAATGGCGGTGAAAATATTCACAATGGAGTGAATGTGGTAGTTGTGACACCTTTAATCACTAATCGGGTTAATGCAAAGGTTAATAGACGAGGAACAAATTAGAGATATCCATGTAGTAAATGAAGAACTAATTGTTGCACCTTTAGCTAGTTGCAGAGGTAGCGGTGAAAGTGAGGAAGAAGAGGAAGAAGAGAGGAACCCGAGGAGAATTGGTTAGAAGAAATTTATGATCAAAACTTAGAATTACAAAATCGTGTTCGTGAGCTAGAAGAATGGAGTTGAAGAGCGGCAAACGATTAGTGGAACAAAGGGATACAACAATTCAAAATTGGGTTACCCGATATGTGATGCTCTAACAAAATCACGCTTTGGCGAGGTGTAAGATATTAAAGTTGGAATACGAGAATTTAAAAATCAAAGATCACCGGAAAGTTAAGAAACAATCGAACGAAGGAGAATAGACGATGCATGGGTAAAAAGGCACTGACGCGTTGATAGTGTAGAAAAGACGTCCGATCCAATAAAGCCAAAATAGATGAAATGGACTTTGCTTTTGGACAAGACAATTGGGAGAACCCAACATCGAATTCGAATTACCACATGCATGGCGGTCCAACCCGAATTCGATATGGATCGGAGAATAATGATTCAAATCACGGATCGGGAATGTGAAGAAAGCACTTAAGGGTGGAATGTACCTATATAGTAAAGTCAAACTTCGGTAATTTAAGCGAGAGCGTTTGTCGAGAAACCGAACGAAGTTATTACGGGTAAATTAATTATTGCGAAGTCTATACTTTATTCAATACAAGTTCTACCCACTCTTTTATTCTACCTAGTTGTGTTCAATGTTTAAATTTGACTCCGAAAAAAAATTAGACTTTGATTTATCTATTGAAACTTCGTTGGGAGAAACCTTCGTTACCTCCACTGTTTATTAATCTTGTTGTTTCAAATAAACACTTTCACGTTACCTGTCGATCTTATCTTTTTGAAAATACTTGCCTTTGATGTGATTTTAGGAATCAATTGGTTAACTACTCATCATGCTTTTCGTAAGGTTGTTAGCTTTTATATTCATAACCAACACATTATAACAATTCAAAGTAACCAAACCCTAAAGTTAATCAACAATTTATATCGAGCCATAAGTAAAGAGCCCCGATCCTTTCGTCGTTGACTTCCTTGTGTGGAATGCTGAAATTCGGACTTTCTATAGGCGACATCGTGATTGATAACATGGGGATATTCTTGAATCCTGGATAAATTATATTATAAATGTTTAATATTTATCCTTTATCTCATTTGATTGATTCTTTATATCATTATCCTCATGCTTATATTATGTTGAAAGTCATCTACGTGGCTTAGTAGTGCATAAATGGACTTGGTATGATTATGACCACGGATTATTCTTAAGATAATCATAACCGTAATTGAAAACACAATTATCTATGGTAGTAGTGCATATGGATAATTTGTGGTCGTGATACTAATGAATACACAATTATCTTTGGTAGTAGTGCATGGATAATTTGTGGTCGTGATATTAATGAATACACAATTATCTTTGGTAGTAGTGCATGGATAATTTGTGGTCGTGATACTAATGAATACACAATTATCTTTGGTAGTAGTGCATGGATAATTTGTGGTCGTGATATTAATGAATACACAATTATCTTTGGTAGTAGTGCATGGATAATTTGTGGTCGTGATACTAATGAATACACAATTATCTTTGGTAGTAGTAGTGCATGGATAATTTGTGGTCGTGATACTAATGAATACACAATTATCTTTGGTAGTAGTGCATGGATAATTTGTGGTCGTGATACTAATGAATACACAATTATCTTTGGCCATAGTGCATGGATAATTTGTGGTCGTGATATCTAATGAATACACAATTATCTTTGGTAGTAGTGCATGGATAATTTGTGGTCGTGATACTAAATGAATATCCTTGGCCTGTAGTGCAGGGATGATTCGATGATATGGATTAATTATTGAGCTGAGTCTCAGCAATGAAATATTAATTCATGGATGTGGTAAAAGTCATCTTTGGCCGTAGTGCATTGATAGACTTGGTATGATTATGACCACGGATTATTCGGTATAATCATGACCGTAATTGAAAACACGAATATCCTTAGCCAGTAGTGCATGGATAATTCATGGTTGTGATACTATTAAGCTGAGTCTCAGTATTATTGGTTTTACAGTTGTATATCTTTGGCTTCAGTGGCAAAAGATGAATTGTTAATGAATATCTTTGGCCGGATTGCAAAAATGAATTTAATGTTTTCAACGATAAAGGTATTCAAGGTATCCTCACCTCTTTATCATATCAGGTACGTACCCTAATTTCGAGGGCGAAATTCCATAAGGAGGGGAGATTGTGAGACCCCAGATTTTATCAATAAAGATTTAAATTTTGTCAAAATAATTTTTTATATTATGGTGTGAATTTGAGATAATATTATAGTTGTGGGTAGTATTTATAAATTTTGCAAAGTATGCAAGTGGTTATATTATATTCGATTGGTCGGGGAATATTTGATTTAGCAGGGAATATTCGTACAACGGCTCAATCATTGGTGGACCCCACAAATGTAATTATTGTTTGGATTGAGAAAAGCGATAAAATATTTTATTAAAATAACGGCGGAAGTTTTACCGTAGTTCTTGTTGAACTACTTTCGGTAGTAAAAAGTACGATGTCGTACGTGTGGTTGCATAAGTAGCACACGGTATTGATTATTGATGCTTATGTGAGAAGTCACTCGGTTTGATTCCATTATTGTCGATTAATAATGTGACACCCCAAAAATAGGTATACACAACACCCATTCCGAGTCGCCAAATACATGGTACAAGAAGCAAACTACAACTTCATAATAATACAAATGTCGTAGAAATACTGACAATATATATCGTTGTGAGTTTAAATATAATATTGTCTTCTAGACAATATCCACACGCAAATAAATCCCCATCATATTTATTGATACCTCATTTTACAAAAATGGTGAGGACTACTAAACAACTCTCTCTAGAACCTTCATTCCATACCCATACTAAGATTTAGCTACATTCTCGCCTCCCCGAGAAGAAAAATGGAACAACAAGGAAAAGGGTGAGCTCAACTAGCCCAAGAAAGAATATTATGACTAAGATAATATACAACAAATTATCGTTAGTCTTCAACGAGGAAAAATCGATGAATACAATAGATAACAAGTTTCAGATCAATATTCGCAGCCGAAATAATAATTCATAGAAGAGTTACGTAGAGAATGAAATCTACTATAATCTATGAATTTAATAGTCCATCATCAATATTTTATCCCTGTAACATCAATCAATATTCATCTCAAATCAAATATTCATCTTTGCACTACAGGCCCAAAGATATTCATCAATCGGTCGTATTCATGTTCATCTCAACACTGCTCATCTTTGCACTAAAGGCCAAAGATATTCATCAATCGGTCATGTTCATCTCAACACCGCTCATCTTTGCACTAAAGGCCAAAGATATTCATCGATCAATCATGTTCATTTAAACACCTGCTCATCTTTGCACTACAGGCCAAAGATATTCTTCAGAAATCATTCATCTTTGCACTACAGGCCAAAGATATTCAATAATATCATCATTTAAGACCGAGGATGATGAAAATATTTTTAAAGAACGAATCCAAAGGAAACAAAATGACAAGGATTAAGGATTAAGGATTCGTGATACTTTGTTTTATCTATGTCCAACAATACCTCAAAAATAATCATAGTGGTGTAAAATTCAAGAATGATCAAAACATGGATACAATCAAAGCTAGTATCCGTAATAGATGTTTTGGACGAAAAGAAGAAATTTTATTTTTCGATGAATAGTGCTTGATATCGTGAATAAGGTTTGTATACGTGAATAGTAACTCAGACACCAAAAGATAGAAATTCCACAAAAAACATTTTCACGCTTCATGAATAGTACTCATGAATAAGAACTCGTGAATAAGAACTCATGAATAGTAACTCGTGAATAGTAACTCATGAATAGTAACCCCACATGAAAAAAGTTCCAAATTTGATAAAACTTCAGATCAACATTTCAAAGATAATGATATCAAGAAATAATATCATTACTGAAAAAATAATATCCCTTACCTCAAAGAATCAATACTTCTAAGGAAAGGCTCAAGTGATCTTTGAATGAAACTTGTCTTTGAACAAAGAACTCTCAAAGTATCTAAATACTCACAAAATACACTCAATAATATAGAGAGAGAAAGAGAGAAAACTTTGTTTACGGTGTGATTTTCAATTCTAACTTAGCCCTCTATTTATAGAAAATGTTAGCCCACCAAGCAAGCACTTGACTGCTACCGATGGCTTTACCTACTACTATTGCCACCCACCACATTTGAAATAAAATTCAGCACATTTTTTCACCAACCACAAGTGGGGCCCACTCAATTCTAGAATTTTCCACCAAAATCAATTATAAACCTAATTTTCAATCCGACACCTCTTAAAATTCACAACAAATCATTCGTGCATTTTTAACGGTTCAAAATTTGTGGACATATACTCAACTTATGTATGTATAACATACCCAAAAATTACCACAATCCAACGGTCGGATTAAAAATTATAACCCCATAATATATCTCAAAACCCCCGATTTGATTTTTAACACCTCCAATCCGATAAAATATCGATAAAACACCTCAACAATAATTTCTTCATTTATAACCACATAAATAAATCCATCATTTATATCCACATAAAATAAATATTTCTTTATCATATGAATCAATAATTAATTATTCACAAATAATATTACGAATCACAATTATGACAACCAGCCGCTCCTTCGAGAGGGGGCTTCCGATAAGGATCTCTCTCATCTTGGCGCCGCAATTAGGTGACCAAACCTCTCCTTAGACGTAACTTTCTAGACATTGCCAATAATGCTATCTAATAATATTATTCAAATAATATGAATTATTGATCCGATAATGGAGATAATGTGCAAAGACAATTATTGAACAACAATAATATAAAATATCAACGCAAAGAATTATTGAATCAATAAAATAAAATATTGAATAAAGAATTCACTCGTGAAAATTATTGAGTAGTGCCATCTTACGTAAGGATCAATAATTCAACAATACTCGCGGTAATACCGTATCTTCTTGTGCCACGCCAGACATCGTATTTTAACCACCGGTATTCCAACAAATCTTAATTTGGTAATAACTACGCTCGTTATTTTTAACCAACTTATATTTGTCGCTTTCTTCATCCAATCGCTTTCAAGCATAGGGCTCACATATTGGTCGCTCATACAATTAAATTTAATATTCCCCGACGCATAAATATTCCACGACCAAACGAATATTCCCGACAACAATGAATATTTTATAACCACTTGCTTATTTTGAAATATTTATGATTTTTTACCCCTAACTATCCACATTAATCAAATCAACCCTTACTATTTCAAAATAATAAATAAAGGAAATTCCTTTTTATTTAAAAAATTTCGGGGTCTTACAACCTCCCCTCCTTATGAAATTTCGTCCTCGAAATTGACGTACGATACTGGTGTTTCAAAAGGTGAGGATACCTCGCTTTCATTTCCGCTTCCAACTCCCGTGTCATTTCCTCTATAAAGCATGATTCCTCCACAAAACTTTAACTTGTGGTATAACCTTTCATAGCGTAGGACATGCTCCTTCCTATCCAAAATCTTGACAGTACCTCCTCATACGTTAAGTCTTCTCTATCTCGTCCGGCTCTAACTCTATAACGTGGTTCGGGTCTTTCACATATTTACGAAGCATGATATGTGAAACACATTATGAACACGAGACATACTCGAGAGTAACGCAAGTCTATAGGCTACATTTTCTACTCGGTCAAGAATTTGAAATGGACCGATAAATCGTGGATTGAGCTTTCCTCTCTTCCCAAATCTTGTAACTCCCTTCCATGGAGCAACTCGCAACAATACATGATCCCCTACATTAAATTCCACGTCCTTTCGATGAAGATCCGCATAAACTCTTTTTGTCGATCTTGTGCCGCTTTGTATACGTTGTCGAATCATTTGGATCTTTTAGGTAGTCATACGTACTTAACTCGGTCCCAACAATGTTACTTCACCCACCTCATCCCAACATATCGAGAACGACATTTTCGTCCATATAATGCTTCAATGGAACCATGCCTATATTTGTTTAATAACTATTGTTGTATGAGAATTCCACCAATGGCAAGTACTTATCCCAACTTCCTTTGAAATCTAGGACACGAGTTTTAATATATCTTCAAGAGTTTGAGTAGTCCTTTCGATTGCCCATCCGCTTGAGGATGGTATGCCAAATCGAATCGTAATTTGCGCCCATAGCTTTCTAACCCAAAATCATGAAGTGAATCTTGGGTCCCGATCCAAAACTATGGATACAGTATGCCTTGCAACCTCACAATCTCATTTACGTACATACTAGCAAGACGCTCAAGGAATAAGTCTCCGTGATCGGCAAGAAATGAGCAGATTTGGTTAATCTATCAACAATAACCCAAATAGCATTGATGCCTTGAGAAACCGTAGGAAGACCCGTGAACGAAATCCATGGTAATGTGTTCCCACTTCCATTCCGAAATCTCAAGTGGTTGCAACGGACCCTTAGGTACTAGATGCTCCGCCTTTACACGCTAAGGCAAGTTAAACACATCGAGATAAACTTTGCAATCTCTCTCTTCATATTATTCCACCAAAATGTATGTCAAGATTACGATACATTTTAGTACTTCCGGATGGATTGCAAATGGTGTATTGTGTGCCTCCATTATAATCTTGTACCTCAAATCGTAGTCGTTAGGAACACAAAGTCTAGAGTGGACTCAAGTATTCCTTCTTCATCAATTCTCGCTTCCTAATAGCTCCTTCTTGTACTTTCCTCTTCATACGATCACCGGCCCGGGTGGCTTGAGCAACTTTAACTAAAGTCGATTATACTCAGTATATCATCACGTGGGTACCTAGAGTTTTCATCTCCATCTCTATTATTTGTAAATTATACGAAATTAGTCTTTGACAATATCGTACTCAGATTGTATATATCGATCTTCTACTCAACACGCCGGCACCACGTTCGCTTTTCAGATGGCATGGTCGTAACATGTCTTTGAAATGAGTCTCCTCTTGAGTTCTTCAAGCTCTTCCCACATTCCTTGCTCCATTCGAATTTTGTATCTCTACGAGTCAATTGCGATAATGGAATAGCGATTCGAGAATATCCTTCAACGAATCTCCGATAATAACCAACTAAGCCTGAAAGCTACGATTTCGATTATCGACTTAGGTTGTTCTCAATCGTGACTCATATCCCAATCTTGGATAAAGACGTCACAATGACACTTATCGCTTTACTATCGCATCGAATATGACGCCCCCTATAGAGAGTCTCGCTTAGTGAATTCCACAAAGGAAGTCACAAGATAAAGGCTCAGTACCAAATTCTATAGTTGAATTTTTAACTCCTCGAGTTCAATAGAGCCATTCTATATGAGATTTTAGAAATGAGTTTTGTCTCGGGTTCAAAGTCGATACAAAATTTAATATCGAGCTTTGGGAGTAAGCCAAGAAATTCTTCAGAAAATACATCGAAAAATCAATAACAACAGAATATTATTCAAATCGACGTGTCTTTATTCAAATCCATAACATGGATTAAGAAAACTTGACATCCGTAATAAACGAATGACTTCATGGCTTGATATGAAAATGTTTGATTACAATGGTTTGATTGCTTGAATTGAATAACAAGTTGCTTAGAATATGAAAACTAACAACCTTACAAAAGCAATCAATTTGGCATGATGAGTAGTTAACCTTAAAATCACATCAAAAGCAAATATCTCTATAGAAATAAGGTTAACAGGTAATGTGATAGTGCCAACTGAATCAAACAAGATTTCTAAACAATAGATGTAATGAAAGTTTCTCCTAACTGGATTCTCCATAAATAGGTCAAAGTCTAATTTCTCCGTAGTCAAGTTCAAACGTTGAAAGCAAGCAAGAGAGATAAAAGAATGGGTAGAACCCAGATTCTAGTAAGGTATAAACTTCGCAAGAATTTATAATTAACTAACCCGTCTTAACTTCGCTCGGGTTCCTCGCAGATTTTGACCGGCCACGACAAATGCTCTTCCAAGAACCGCTGACTTTGACTTTTCTCGGGACATCCTTTTGAGTCACCATTCACGCTGGATCGGGTTTCGATATCGCATAATCTCGAGCGATATGTCCTTTCTTTCCATAATTATAGCATACCTTGGAAGGCTTTGAAATAGTTTGACCTTATATGTCCCTCCTCTCCACATCTCAGTAGATCTAACCGGCGATCGTTCTCTTCCCTAGAATTTGTTGATGGTGTTGATGTTGCTTTGCCGACGCCTTCCCGTCATCGTTAAATCTTCTTTTTAGATTGGACATCTCTTTCCATAATATCAACGCGTCGTGCGGCTTTTACCCATGCATCACTCATTCTCACTCGCTCGCTTATTTCTTCTTTCAAATTTCGATTCCACTTTTATCATCTTATACTCGCCAAAAGAGTGCTTCGCTCAAGCATCACGTGTCGGGTAACACAAGCTTGAATCGTTGCATCCTTTTGCTCCACGATTGCTCGCAATTCTTTAGCCTTTGCTTCTTCTAACTCATGAATACGATTTTGCAATTCTATATTTCGATCATAAAATACCTCTAATAAACTCTCTTCGTGTACCTCTTCTTCCTCTTCTTCCTCACTCTCACCGTTACCTCAAGCGATTATCTCGGTGCAACTATCAATTCTTCACTCACCACAATGGATATCTCTAATTCCTTCTTCACCGACATCACATTATCACGGTTTGGCGATTAGAGGTGTCTCCACGATCTCATTCATTCCATTGTTAACGCTCTCAGTAGCCCATTCTAAAAAACTATCATAAAACAAGGGTTAATTAAATAAATTAACAAATCACATAATACCCTATAATATGACCAACCAACAAATAAGCTTAGGTAGGACACACTAAATGAAGGATTTACTCGCCTCTCCCTCCTAGTTTTATTCCCCGATCTCCGCCAGAGATCATATCCCTAAGCTCGATACCAATCATGACACCCCCAAAATAGGTATACACAACACCCATTCCGAGTCGCCAAATACATGGTACAAGAAGCAAACTACAACTTCAATAATACAAATGTCGTGTGAAATACGACAATATATAACGTGAGTTTAAATATAATATTGTCTTCTAGACAATATCCACACGCAAATAAATCCCCATCATATTTATTGATACATCATTTTACAAAATGGTGAGGACTACTAAACAACTCTCTCTAGAACCTTCATTCCATACCCCGACTAAAGAGTACTAGCTACATTCTCGCCTCCCGAGAAGAAAAATGGAACAACAAGGAAAAGGGTGAGCTCAACTAGCCCAAGAAAGAATATTATGACTAAGATAATATACAACAAACTATCGTTAGTCTTCAACAGGAAAAATCGATAGAATACAATAGACAAACAAGTTTCAGATCAATATTCGCAGTGAAATAATAATTCATAGAAGAGTTACGTAGAGAATGAAATCTACTATAATCTATGAATTTAATAAATTCATCGTCAATATTTTATCCTCAGTAACATCAATCAATATTCATCTCAAATCAAATATTCATCTTTGCACTACAGCCAAAGATATTCATCAATCCATCATGTTCATCTCAACACTGCTCATCTTTGCACTAAAGGCCAAAGATATTCATCAATCGGTCATGTTCATCTCAACACTGCTCATCTTTGCACTAAAGGCCAAAGATATTCATCGATCATTCATGTTCATTTAAACACCGCTCATCTTTGCACTACAGGTGCCAAAGATATTCTTCAGAAATCATTCATCTTTGCACTACAGCCAAAGATATTCAATAATATCATCATTTAAGACCGAGGATGATGAAAAATAATTTTAAAGAACGAATCCAAAGGAAACAAAATGACAAGGATTAAGGATTAAGGATTCATACTTGGTTTTATCCACGTCCAAAAATACCTCAAAAATAATCATAGTGGTGTAAAATTCAAGAATGATCAAAAACATGGATACAATCAAAGCTAGTATCCGTAATAGATGTTTTGGACGAAAAAGAAGAAATTTTATTTTTCGATGAATAGTGCCAGATATCGTGAATAGTGTCAGATACGTGAATAGTGCCGATACGTGAATAGTAACTCCGACACCAAAAGATAGAAATTCCACAAAAAACATTTTCACGCTTTCATTAATAAGTACTCGTGAATAAGAACTCGTGAATAAGAACTCATGAATAGTAACTCGTGAATAAGAACTCATGAATAAGTAAACTCCGACATGAAAAAGTTCCAAATTTGATAAAAACTTCAGATCAATATTTCAAAGATAATGATATTGAAGAAATAATATCATTACGAAAAAATAATATCCCTTACCTCAAAGAATCAATACTTTCTAAGGAAAGGCTCAAGTGATGTTTGAATGAAACTTGTAATTGAATAAAGAACTCTCAAAGTATCTAAATACTCACAAAATACGCTCAATAATATAGAGAGAAAAGAGAGAAAACTTGTTTCGGTGTGATTTTCAATTCTAACTTAGCCCTCTATTTATAGAAAATGTTAGCCCGTAAAGGCTGACTTGACTGCTACACCGATGGCTTTACTCGCTACTATTGCCACCCACCACATTTGAAATAAAATTCAGCACATTTTTTCACCAACCACAAGTGGGGCCCACTCAATTCTAGAATTTTCCACCAAAATCAATTATAAACCTAATTTTCGAATCCGACACCTCTTAAAATTCACAACAAATCATTCGTGCATTTTTAACGGTCAAAATTTGTGGACATATATCAACTTATGTATGTATAACATACCCAAAAATTACCACAATCCAACTATTTGGATTAAAAATTATAACCCTACGATATATCTCAAAACCCCGATTTGATTTTTAACACCTCCAATCCGATAAAATACCGATAAAACACCTCAACAATAATTTCTTCATTTATAACCACATAAATAAATTCATCATTTATATCCACATAAAATAAATATTTCTTTATCATATGAATCAATAATTAATTATTCACAAATAATATTACGTAATCATAATTATGACAACCAAAGCCGCTCCTGTGAAAGAGGGGCTTTCCGATAAGGATCTCTCCTTATCGGGCGCCGCAATTAGGTGACCAAACCTCTCCTTAGAATAACTTTCTAGACATTGCCAATAATGCTATCTAATAATATTATTCAAATAATATGAATTATTGATCCGATAATGGAGATAATGTGCGTGTGACAATTATCGAACAACAATAATATAAAATATCAACGCAGCAATTATCAATCAATAAAATAAAATATCGAATAAAGAATTCACCGTGAAAATTATTGAGTAAAGCCATCTTACGTAAGGATCAATAATTCAACAATACTTCGCAATACCGCAGCATCTTCTTTGTGCACGCCAGACATCAGTATTTTAACCACCGGTATTCCAACAAATCTTAACGATAACAACTACGCCAAGTTATTTTTAACCAACTTATATTTGTCGCTTTCTTCATCCAATCGCTTTCCGTTATAGGGCTACATATTATGGTCATAGCTACTGGTCGCATTTAATATTCCCCGACAAACATTTAATATTCCACGACCAAACGAATATTCCCCGACAACAATGAATATTTTATAACCACTTGCTTATTTTGAAATATTTATGTATTTTACCCCTAACTATCCACATTAATCAAATCAACCCTTACTATTTCAAAATAATAAATAAAGGAAATTCCTTTTATTTAAAAAATTTCTGGGGTCTTACAAATAATATGAATTATTATAACGATAATGACGCTTTGTTTTATTCAGTATTATTAACGTAATAAAATGTAAACATCTTTTTATATAAAATAGAATACTTTATTAAAGTTATTCTATAAATAGAATATATTATATTTTATTATGCATAGTGTTTTTGCATAGTGTTTTTTTGCATAGTATTGCATAGTGTTTGCATATAAAAATGTTTTTATATAAATAGAATATATTATATTTTATTTAAAAGATTTTTCTTTAAATATGGACCGTCGATTAAAGTAAATCAATCTGGACCGTTCATGGATTAGTTACTTATGCATTCCATTTTCCTATAAATAAAGCTCATTCCTTCATTATTTTTCTACGAATTCATTGAAACTCTAGAAAGAGAAATTATAGAGAGAAGCTATAAAGAGAAAATTATAGAAAGAATAAGAGTATTCTGCTACTTCACTATTTCTATATTCAGTTCTTTTACGGTAAGGGGTGTTATTCTTTCTTCTTGAAGAGAACTTCAGTTATTCCATTCATTATTATTCTGTTGGAATAACTTTTGTAAAAAGTGGCATACCCTATACATAACCTCGTGTACGCCAGATACCCTATACTTGGTGAAATCCTTATGTTATTCCGTTGCTTATTATTCTTACATTGGAATAACTCAGTATCTGTGATTTACCTATATACTTGGTGACATTCTTCTATTATTCTGTGGAACATCCATGTCATGTGTTTTACACCTACTTCGGTTCTATTTTTTATTATTCTCGCTGGAACATCCTGTCTGCATGTGTTTACACCCACCGGGTTCCGCTCTTTATCATTCTGCTGGAATATCCTATCGCATGTGTTTTACACCGGATGCGGTTCCATCTTTATTATTCTCATTGGAACATCCTCGCTTGTGTGAATTTCACCGACACGGTTCCGTTATTATTATTCTCATTGGAATAACTCGTCTATCACAAGTACCGCATGCATGGTGATTTCTTTTGTTATTCCATTCTTTATTATACCCAAATTGGTTAAAACTTTGACTTCTATACTCCATGAAATTAGTAGAATATCCTTGATATTTGTGTTTCATCCAATATCTTTTCATGGAAATATTCTTCCGATCATTCTTGAATTTTACTCTATGAAACAAAGATCATGTTGACAATTTGACGTTAATAATTCATGGATTAAATAATTCTTAAACTTGTTTTATTGAATTACTATGTCATTGTCATCATCCTCATGTTATATTATGTTATCTTTGCTTACGCATGCGAGATGAACTTATTATGATTATGACCGAGGATCATTCTAAGATAATCATGACTTGATATAAATGATGTGACAAAAGTACTCGAAGGGCTCAGTAATGCAAAGTTGATGGATAGTTTTTGGTATGATTATGACCGGGGTGATTCAAGATAGTCATGACTTGATAATTTGATGAAAATCCTGGACCGTGGTACGTGGATGATTAGATGTGGTGGTTTATTTATTGTCGAGTCTCGCCGATAAAAATTGATGAAAACCTTTTTAAAACCTAAAAGATAGTAGACTTTATTCTCTACTTGACTCTTTTAATGGATTGCTTATTCCGCCGCAGCTTAAACCGGGTTGTCTATTGTATTTTATCGGTTTAACATCAACAAGGCTAATGATAATTTATTCGCATTATCTTAGTCATAATAATATTTCTTCTTCGGGCTAGTTGAGCTCACCTTTCTTTCACCGTTTTCTCTTCAGAAATGAGAACATATACCGGGATGAGTCGGGAAACGCAGTAATGGTCCGGAGGATAGCATTAGTAGTCCTCACTATTCGTGAAATAAAGGTGATAATAGTTGTAATGAGGACTCCTTTTGAGTTTGTATAATATCTAGTAGACAATATTTGTATTCAAACTCACGCTTTATGTCGTATTGCACACCTACGCTTAGGTTAGTAAGTTGTATTTGAATTTATGTACCATGTAAGTGGCGACCCAAGATGGGTGACGATACCTAATTTTGGGGCGCTCATGTGTGTTTTACACCGACTGGTTCCGCCTTTTTATTATTCGCTGGAACATCCTGTCACGTGTGTGTTTTACACCTGGTTCCGCTTTATCATTCTGTTGGAATATCCTATCTCGTGTTTTTTACACGGATCCGGTTCCATCTTTATTATTCTGTTGGAACATCCCAGTGGTGTGAATTTCACCGACTCGTTCCGTTATTATTATTCTCGTTAGAATAACCCAATACCTATCAAATCTGCATGCACGGTGATTACTTTTGTTATTCCATTCTTTATTATACCCAAATTGGTTAAAACATCGACTTCTATACTCCATGAAATTAGTTGAATATCCTTGATATTTGCGTTTCATCCAAAGATATCTTTCATGGAAATATTCTTCCGATCATTCTTGAATTTTACTCTACAAAATAAAGATATCATTTTGACAATTTGGGCGTTAATAATTCCCGGATAAAATAATTCTTGAACTTATTTTATTGAATTATTATGTCATTATCATCATCCTCATGTTATATTATGTTATCTTCTATTACGTGTATAGATAAACTTAGTATGATTATGACCGAGGATCATTCGGTATAATCATGGCTTGTTATAAATGATGTGATAAAAGTCCTCGGTGGCACATAATGCGGTGATGGATAGTTTTTGGTATGATTATGACCAGGGTGATTCGGTATAGTCATGACCATTGATAATTTGATGAATATCCTTGGTCGTAGTCGCAGGGGTGATTCGATGATGTGGATTATTTATCAAAGTGAGTCTCGCTATAATGATTGATGAAAAACCTTTTAAAACCTAAAAGATAGTAGACTTTATTCTCTACTTGACTCTTTTAATGGATTGCTTATTCAACCGCAGCTTAAACTTGTTGTCTATTGTATTTTATCGGTTTAATATCGTTGAAGGCTAATGATAAATTATTCTCGCATTATCTTAGTCATAATATTTCTTCTTTGGGCTAGTTGAGCTCACCCTTTCTTTCACTGTTCTCTTCAGGAAATGAGAACATAGCTGGGACGAGTCGGGGAATGGAGTAATGGTCCAGAGGATAACATTAGTAGTCCTCACTATTCTGTGAAATAGTGTGATAATAGTAGTAATGAGGACTCCTGTTGAGTTTGTATAATATCTAGTAGACAATATTTGTATTCAAACTCACAGTTTATGTCGTATTGTACACGACAGTTATATTAGTAAGTTGTATTTGAATTTATGTACCATGTAAGTGGCGACCCAAGATGGGTGACGTATACCTAATTTTGGGGGCGTCACATTATAAGTATTAATATTTTGTAATAATATTATATTATAAATTTTATATTTATATTTCTAATATTAAGTATTAATATTCTTACAAAATATTATAATATTATTACAAAATATTTATTATACAGCTTGGGACATCAAGTGCCAAAAAGAATGGGAATGTTACTCCAGCCGCTACAGCTTGTAGCGGCTAGGACAATTAAAATGGGACGTCCCATTTTAATTATCCCCGCCGCTACAAGCTTTTGTGTCATTATTTTTTGGGTTACTACCAGTAACCGGTTGTTATGGATGCGGTCCAAATATATATATATATATATATATATATATATATATATATATTAAGCTTCCTAAAAGGCATAGCGATAACTTATAATTATATTTTGTTGCACATTTATTTGTATACATGGTTATTGATGTGTATATATATAAGTACCAAGTTCTCATCTTTTATCGTTTTAATAATATTTCTCATTTAATTATGGAATTGATATTTGCACGCACAAGCAGAATTTTATATTTTACAAATTTATTCTCACATAAGTGGGGCACATTTATTATTCATGTGAGAAAGATATCTTGTGAAACTATAACTTTAATCTTTTGTCATAGGAAATTGATATTTTCACATGAAAAGTGTCGTTATAGGATGTATAGCGACAGCACAAATTATCGTTATAGGATCTATAGCAACGATTTTCATGTATAAATATCAAAAAGTCATGTGAAAATATCAGTTTCCTTTGTCATATTCTTTTCATTCAAATATTTTAAGTTAAGTTTTGGTGTTTTTTTTAAGTTTACAAAATCAATCTTCCGTTGAAGAAAATTATGACAATGAAGGGAGAACTTAACATGACAAAGCTACAAAGTTTTTATAGCTTGTTTTTCTTACCTCTTTACTTGAATTAATGATTAAATATTTTAGGTACTACGTTCGAGGCACCTACATTTGTTTTGATTACATGTTTTGTTACTTGATTATTACATATTTAATTATGGATTATACAATTGGTTATTTATATAATATAATGTTTTATTTGACATTGATTACAAATTAATAAATATTTTTAAAAATATTTTTAATTTGCAATGATTTGATTATTTAATAGCAGCTGTAACGCCCCCAAAATAGGTCCAATCCACACAACCTATTCTGAGTCGCCACGAAATACACTCAATGCAATTTCCAAATACAAACTTCATTATTATAATTGGCGTACTGTCGTGCAAAATACGACAACACATAGGCTGTGAGTTTTAATACAAATATATATAACTCTCATGGTGCCTCAACCACAGCACCTTACATAAAGGTACAGTCAATAATTGTTTTAGAAATTAAAATCTTTTGGAAAACGCTCAAGGAAACCTTCGTACATGGGAGGCCATGCATCTAAGTTATAATAGATATCATATGACTTGAGAATTATCCTTGGTTGACCCAATAGACCCCAAAGAAAAATGAGAAGATTACTATCTTGTTCTTTCCAATGGTGAGTCTTCTTTTAACATATAATTATCTCCATTGTATCCAACTGATAAATATATTTCAACCAAACTCCAAGATTATATAGGTAGTGCTCGTAGATATACTCAGCAAATGGATGTGCACAACCCTGTCTTATGATAACACGAAGTCGTATGTCAGTAGACATCTTGTATGATAATAGCAAAACACCCTTCCAAAGTTGGGTTCACCTCACCCTATTCGGTTCACCAAAATCAATGGTTAAATGACGTATAAAATACGACACACTTATCTAAAATTCTCAATAAAATTAGTTCCATACTATTTTAGGAGAAACCTCAACAGCTATAGACCACCGTTCTATTCCCCTGTTACCCATGCTCGACCCAGTTACACTCTTATTATCTGAAAGGAATTGTGAAGTAAAAGGGTGAGCACAAATAGCCTAGTAAAGAATTATCATGACTAAAGGTAATTAAATTATCAATAGCCTTCACGATGTAAATCGTAGATTTAGAACATATATGTAGATGATAAAACTTTTCAACCATAATTCTGAATGGAATGAAGCGATCCATTAGAAGAGTCAAATAGACCATAAAGTTTATTATCTTCTCCATGTTAAAAGTCCACCAACAATGTTTTATCCCTGTAACATCAATCAATAGTTCTTGTCCACAATCATTTGAATAACTCATAATCATACTTGAGATTCTAAATTCCTTTTCACATCCAGGACGAAGATAATTTTCATCACATGTCTTTACCTGAAACATCAAAGATCATGGTTATACCAAATCACAGTTCCTGTTCATAATCATACTAATAAATTCATCTTCGCACTACGAGCCAACGATATTCATTAACAATTCATCTTTACACTACGGCCAAAGATATTCAACAACAGGTCATCTTTGCACTATGGGCCAAAGATATTCATCAACAGCTCATATTTGCACTACAGGCCAAAGATATTCAACAACAGGTCATCTTTGCACTACGGGCCAAAGATATTCATCAACAGCTCATCTTTGCACTACATGCCAAAGATATTCAACAACCGGTCATCTTTGCAATACGGGCCAAAGATATTAATATCTCAAAGAAATAAATAATCATTTCAGAATTTATATAAACAATAATTATAACCATGTTGATCAATTCACATTTGCACTTAAGCTAAAGATATTCAATTATAAATTCAATGGTCATGATTATACCAGTCAACAATTCATCTTTACACTACTGGCCAAAGAGAACCCATAGTCACGATCATACCAATAATCTATTCATCTTTACACTCAAGTCAAAGAGAAATTTCATCACCAAGATTATACAAATGTTATATATGATAATAAAAACAATATGATCAAAACATAGATTTAATTTCAAGAGTAAGATTAATAAATCAACGATAATTTGGTCAGAAAAAGAAACCAATTTTGTCATGAATAGTATCCCGTGAATAGTAACCCATGCATAGTATCCCGTATTCATAAATAGTACCGTATACGTAAATAGTGATGTATACGTAAATAGTGTTGTATACATGAATAGTGTAGTATACGTGAATAGTAATCTCGACATAAAAAGATAAAATTTTCATAATAAAATCCATACCAATATTTCAGCATAATGATATTGAACGAAATAACATCATTTACGAAGAAAATAACATCCCTTACCATCCCTTACCTCTAAAGAATAATACTTCTGACTGGAATATCGGATATAATGTTGAAGGAAACTTGTACTGAATAGCAACACTCAAGATATCTAAATACACACAAAATTACACTCGATATTATAGAGAGAGAAAACTTCAAATTCTGGTGTGATTTTCAATTCTAACTAAGCACCCTATTTATATGAAAATGCCAGAACGCCATAGTTGACAAACATTACATAAGGTGGCTTTTCTTCTTTTTTTCTCCAGCATTCCATCTTTGAATCACACCACTTTTGAAATAATTTTCAGCATATTTTTTCATAAAAAACAAAAGTGGGGACCACCCATGTTTTTAATAAAAATATTTATTTCCGAAACTTCAATAATTCATAATAAATAGCCCTTTTATCAGAAAAATATGAATTTTATGTCCTTTTTATAAGAAATTTAATTCTCTACAACTTTGTAGAAGAAAGTTTTTCCAAATTTCAAACAAAAAATGTCCGAAATCCATATACGGATGATTTTTAATACCTCAATTTCGACAAAATACTGATAAAACACCTCAACATTAATTCCTTCATTTATATCCACATAAAAATAAATATTTCATTATCATATAAATTAATAATTAATTATTCACAAATAATATTATAAAATCATAATAATGACAATTTTGACGCCCCCAAAATAGGTTCACACAACCCATTCGAAGTCGCCAAATACATGGTACATAAAACAACTACAACTTCATTATTATAATTATCGTGCAAAATACGACAACACATGTTTTGAGTTTAAATACAAATATTATCTTCTAGACAATATCCACACTCAAATAAGTCCTCATTACAATTATTCATACACTATTTTATAAAATAATGAGGACTGCTAAAATAATTGTATTAAAACATCACTCCATACCCCGACATAGTGTTTTCACCTGCATTTTGAACAGTAGTCTTTCTCGTTTGGAATTACATGAATTCTAGAAAGTTCCTAAACATATTATCGTTCGTCATTTAGTCGGTGTTGTTGTTTACAGGAGGATTATTGCCTTCTTGGTGCACCTTATCCTGGTTGTTGATTGTCGGTGTCTCAACGGTCTTATGTGTTCCATTGCTTATCTAAAAAATTTCAGATGTCATTCTCAAATACTACCACAAAACAATGGTTAATTGATATGCCACATATTATCCCTATATTCTGACCGACCAATTAAATATCAAATAAGCTTAGGTAGGACACAATAGCGAAGGATTTACTCGTCTTTCTCCTCCAAGTTCTATTATCCGATCTCCGCCAGAGACCATATCCCTAAGCTCTGATACCAACTGTGACGCCCCCAAAATAGGTTCACACAACCCATTCTGAGTCGTCAAATACATGGTACAGAAAACAACTACAACTTCATTATTACAATTGTCGTGCAAAATACGACAACACATATGCTTTGAGTTTAAATACAAATATTATCTTCTACACAATATCCACACTCAAATAATCCTCATTACAATTATTCATACACTATTTTATAAAATAGTGAGGACTGCTAAAACAACTATACTGAAACATCATTCCACACCCCGATTAGTTTCCGCTATATTCTCGCCTCCTGAGAAGAAAAATGGAACAAAAAGAAAAAGGGTGAGCTCAACTAGCCCTGTAAAGAATATTATGACTATGATAATGTAGAATAAATTATCGTTAGTCCTCAACAAGGAAAAATCTGATAGAATACAATAGAAAACAAGTTTTAGATCAACAACTGCAGCGAAAACAACAATTCATTAGAAGAGTTAAGTAAAGAATGAAGTCTACTATCTTCTATGATTTAAAAGTCCATCATCAATATTTTATCCCTATAACATCAATCAATATACATCTTGAATCAAATATTCATCTTTGCACTACGGGCCAAAGATATTCATTTGTATCACCAGTTGGTCATGTTCATCTCAACACATGTCCATCTTTGCACTACGGGCCAAAGATATTCATCAGGTAATCATTCATCTTTGCACTACAGACCAAATATATTCATCAAGCATCACTATTTAAGACTGAGGATGATGAAAAATATTTTAAAGAACGAATCCAGTGAGATAAAGGATCACCATTTAAGACTGAGGATGATGAAAAATATTTTAAAGAACGAATCCAGTGAGATAAAGGACACGATTAGGGATTCGTAATTTTGTTTATCCAAGTTCAAGAATACTCCATAATAATTAACTGTGGAGCAAAACTCAAGAATAAAGTTCAAAACATAGATCCAATCAAAGATAGAAACCATAACAGACAACTTGGACATAGAAATAAAAATTAAATTTTTCTGTGAATAGTGTCATATTCGTGAATAGTACCGTATATGTGAATAGTAACCCCGACACGAAAAAATAGAAATTCCACAAGAAAAATCATACTTCGTGAATAGTATCGTATACGTAAATAGTAACCTCGACATAAAAAGGTAAAAATTTCATAATAAAATTCATACCAATATTTTGGCATAATGATATTGAACGAAATAACATCATTTACAAAGAAAATAACATCCTTTACCTCAAAAGAGCAATGATTAGATTTGAAATATCTGATATCTTCTTTGAAGGAGCTTGCCTTGAATAAAGAACTCTCAAAGTATCTAAATACTCACAAAAATACGCTCGATATTATAGAGGCAGAAAACTTCTGATTCTGGTGTGATTTTTAATTCTCACTAAGCACCATATTTATAGAAAAATGCTTAGAACGCCAAAGCAGACTAAACTACTACCTGATGGCTCTACTTGCTACTATCCACGCCCACCACTTTTGAAATAAAATTTCAGCACATTTCTCACTAAACAAAAGTGGGGCCCACTCATTCTAGAAAATTTCCAAAATCTTTTAAATTTAAACAATAATTAGCAACTTCAATAATTCATAAGAAATATCTCTTTTATCAAAAAAATTCAAATCTCATGTCCATTCCATAGGAAATTTAATTCTCTACAACTTTGTATAAGAAAGGTTTTCCAAATTCCAAACAGAAAATGCCTGAAATCCACATACGGACGATTTTTAATACCTCCATTCTGACAAAATACTGATAAACACCTCAGCATTAATTCTTTCATTTATATCCACATAAAATAAATATTTTCTTATCATATAAATTAATAATTAATTATTCACAAATAATATTACAGAATCACAATTATGACAACCAGGTCGTTCCCATAAAAAAGGGGGCTTTCCGATAAGGATTTCTCCTTACTGGCGCGCAATTAGGTAACCAAACCTCTTTCCTAGACAGAACTTCCTTAGACATTGCCAATAATGCTATCTAATAATATTATTCAAATAATATGAATTATTGATCTGATAAAAGAAAATATTGTGCAGTGACAATTATTGAATTAACAATATTATAAATTATCAACGTATCAATTATTGAATCAAAAAAATATTGAACAGTAATTATTGTAACAATTATTGAGTAGTTCCTTCTTACGTAAGAATCAATAATCCAAAAATATTGTGCAATATTGTGTACTACTGTGCAACCACGCGTATTACTTTACTTTACCCACCGGGTATTCCAACAGTTTTAACGATAACAACTACGCCGTTATTTATAAAAAATCATACTTGTCGTTTTCTTCATCCAACAGTTATTCTGTTATGGGGCCCATAAATGGTTACGTCATCGTACGAATATTCCCCGACAACAAGAATATTCCACGACCAAATGAATATTCCCCGTCAACATTGAATATTTTATAACCACTTATTTATTTTGCAAAATTTGCATATTTCACCCATAACTAACCACACTATATCAAATTAACACCTTACTATTTCAAAATAATGAATAGAGAAATTTAATATTATTTATAAAATTTTGGGTTCTTACAACAACCAAGTCGTTCCTAGGAAAGAAAGGGTTTCCGATAAGTATTTCTCCTTACTGGCGCGCAATTAGGTGACCAAATCCCTTTTCTAGACAGAATTTCCTTAGACATTGTCAATAATGATATCTAATAATATTATTCAAATAATATGAATTATTGATCTGATAATGGGAAATACTGTATACTGACAATTATTGAAATAACAATAATATAAAATATCAACGTAGCAATTATTGAATCAATAAAAAAATATTGAACAGTAATTACTGTAACAATTATTGAGTAGTGTCTTCTTACGTAAGAATCAATTGTTTATGCAATATCGTGTGCTACTGTGCAACACTGCGTATTATTGTATTTTAACCACCGGGTATTCCAACAGTTCTAACGGTAACAACTACGCCGTTATTTTCATAAAAAAGTTATTTATGTCATTTTCTATATCCGACATTCATTCCGTTATGGGGACAACAAGTGGTTGCACTGTCGTACGAATATTCCCCAACAACAAGAATATTCCACGACCAAACGAATATTCCCCGACAACAATGAATATTTTATAACCACTTGTTTATTTTGAAAATTTTACATATATCACCCTTAACTTTAAACTTTTTATCAATTTAACCATTTAATAAATAGAAAAATTGAATACTTTTATTTCATAAAATTCAGGGTCTTACAGCAGCATTATCAAAGAAATTTCTTCTCATTAAATTAAAAAAAATCACAATATGTAATTAGTGAAGGAAAACTAACCTTTTTAAAGTAAATGTGTTTTTCACAAATCGTTATTTATGTAGGAAGACATTGTTACTAGTTATTTCAAAATGTTAATTGTGAGGAAATCATCCCCTCCCCAAACAAAAAATAATTTTTTAGAATATATAATTTATGTAGAACATATTCTTCACAATTTATCCATCACAAAAAGTATTTAGTCACTAACTTAGCGAAAGATACTTTTAGGGAGGAACTCTAATGCGATTAATTGTGCGAAGGAAAGTTTTCTTCACAATAAATCTCTTGTGAGTAATATATTATTTCTTGTGAATGATTTATCCTTCATTGGAGGCCCTTTTTCTTGTAGTGAAAATCCACCCCTGCTGAGAAATATATATGGATCGATCTGCCCCTACTTCTAATATTGACTGTTGTTTAGTATTAGACGTTAGTGTTTGCCCCATTTTTAATTCATAACAAGTGTTTGCTATGAATCATTTTCTTATACGTGTGTGTGTGTGTGTGTGTATATATATATATATATATATATATATATATAACAAGGATCAAGAGCATTCCTCTTAAATAACATTCCTCCTTAAATAGTACTCCTTTATTAAAACTACGTCGTTTTGGAGTGACCGTGGGTGGCATTTTTGTAAATAAAAGGAAAACAAGTGGGACCACTCTCTTTTAAGTCACTCCAAAACGACGTAATTTTAATAAATGAGTGTTATTTAAGGAAGAATGATCTTGATCCTTGCTATATATATATATATATATATATATATATATATATATATATATAGTCCGGATCTTAAGCTCACCCCTTATCCAACTCACCCGAGCTCACTCCCCTTCAAAGAATCTTACCCGGCGGATTTGTTCGGTTATATACAACCGTCGTCTATACTTTTAGCGACGCTATGGTTACGGTTAAAAAAGAGATTATAGATTACTATATAGAACTTGACGTAGCATCAATACTAAAATACTAATAAACCTGTCACTTTGTCATTGTGTGTTCTAGTTCACGAATAACAAGGTCGTCCATTAAGATATTAATTACCTTTATTTCATCACGTATATCTCTATCAACTTTATATATGTCACATTATGAATGTAATTTCATATTCATGTTTAGGTATATATGCGTGTATATAGTATATATGTGATTATTGGGATTTAATTATTTGGGTCTAGTCAAAGTGTAGCCCAATTTATTTAATGGTCTGGATCTGGTGTTAGCCCATATACATTTACTTTGGGAAGGCATCGATCAACCATTAATTGCAGTTATAAGGTGATTCTAAAAAGGACTTCTACTCCTAATTAGATTCGGGTGGACATGATATCTATAAATACAGTAATAAGCGAGAGTTTGGAAGGAAGAGAACACAAATAAACAATTTGTACTCCCGTTATTATTTCATAGTAGATTTTGTTGGGAGATTGCATATTTAAATTTGATGTTGAAAGTAAATATTCATGATTATATGTAAAGTCCTTCAAGGAATATATGTACAATGACTTAGTGGTAGATCAAATCTGTTATGTTGATCTAAGCTTTTAATGTTTATCATTATGTAAATGAATGCATAGATGAAAAGATCAAAGCTGTTAGGTTGATCTATGTCTTGAGATGTAATAGAAATCACAAACACATGTTATCATGATCAAATCTAAATCTATACTTCATCTCTCGAGTTCATATAGATTATCACGGTAATTGTTAGCTAGACAATTAAGCAATTAAGTCCAAATCACAATAGACAATCCTCATAATAGAACATAATAATTGATAACGAAGCATATTAAAATAAACTACACAATAAGATCCATTGTAATCTCAAACAAAGAATTAGTTCATGATTATTGAATTAAAGCTAAGAATCCACAATTGAATAAACATTAAAAGACAAAGATAGAAGAAGATGAGAAGATAGAATCTGTTGTCTGCAGATTTGAAGCTCCCTCATTGCTCCTACTTTGAATCTTCAATGGTCTCCAAGTTGCTTCATTCTCCAAAACTCATTAGAATTATGATTTTGATCTAATTTACTCTAATCTAATCTAATGGAATCCTCACTCTAGTCTCTAATCTCCTAATCCTTGTGATTCTCCTCCTTTTATAAGTCTTTTTACATGTCTTTAAGTCCTTTTGGAAATCCTCTTGGAAGTCCTTGAGTCAATCGGATCGAAACAATCCTTCCTAGACTCAACTTTGGATAAAATTCGTATTTTTTAGGCTACCCCCGCCCCGGCGGGGGTCTAGGCTTGAAAAGGGCCCGCCCCGGTTGGCTAGGGGCCTGCTTTGGAGCTGGTACGCCCACCTTGACGGCGGTTTTTTGAAGAAATATTTTCTGCTCTGACGTCCTTTGGGAAAATGGCCATAACTTCTTCGTCTGAACTTCGATTTTGATGATTCAAGATGTTCCGGAAAGAGAAGACGTAGATCTACAACTTTCATGCTTTGAGTATTTCGAAATAAGGACTGGAGAAATGTTGAAAGTGGCTCTGAAATGGCTGATATGTAAATGACCACCCAAAACAGTGACGTTCGACGTCCGTTGGTACAAATGTCATAACTCTTACATCCGAACTCCGATTGGAATGATTCAAGTTGTTCCAGAAAGCTAAGAAGAAGCTCTATAATATAATCCAAGTTCCAAGCCAAGAACATGAAATGAACATAAAAGCCCAAACGATGTCCGGATTGCTTTTCTTTGCGATTTCATATCAATTCTTTGTGATTTCAACTCCCAAGCATATAATCTACAAAATGAACATAAAATGCATGAAAAGCAACTAAGAAATATGAGATTAAGCAAATAATTCAAGTAACAGATATGGGATAAGTAGGTATAAAACCTACTTATCAAATATCGTAGTGTGCCAGTACTTAAGAGAAATCGCAGTGTTCTCGTTTGCTAGTATCAGATCAAGCACCAAGGTGGCTAGACATCACGATCAGAATTGTAGAGCATCATCTATCTGTATCAGAAGCATTGAGCCTTGACCATTTATTTAAGAATAAATCCCAACAAATGTGGAATGAATTATAAACGTTGAAGTCCTCGGCAGTCCCAATGACACAACAGTCATCCTTAGTATAAAACAAAGAAACGTATTGAAGAAGCTAAGGAAAGTACTATGGGTCAGCAGAAAACATCTTTTCAGGTGTTAGGTGAGACAGCAGTATGCTGTGCCAATGATCCAGACTGCAAATCAGAAGTTGTGCAAAAAGCCTCCATCAAAGCTCAGAAATGTCAAACGCATTTAATGTTTCAACGGATGTCTTGAATGGATACATTTCAAAGACCTCATATATGAAAAACCTCAGCAGATGATACAACTAAGCAAGCACTGAAAAAATGTTGAAGAACACTCAACGCTCAACTCTACGATCCGAAAAGAGAAAGCTTGCTCAGCTACTAAGTTCTTTTGAACAAGAGCTTAACAGCAACTGAGTAGCACCATTCAAGAACTCATCAACTACTATCAAGTGAAGTAAGAAGTTTCCAAGTCAGAAGGACTTGAAGAGTTCTAAGCGAACTATGAAGAACCAAGTCTGCTAGACCTGAAGAGTTCAAAAGTGAACTAAGAAGTTCCACGACTGCTGGTCTTGAAGGAATATGTGAGATTCAGAAAGTGTAAAGATATCTTTAGTGGATTTTCTACTCGAGGAGTAGAAGAGTGGACTAGGAGCTTTAAGTGCTCTGAACCACTTAAAACACTCATGTATCTTTTACATTATTGCTATAACTGCTATAACTGCTTATCTCTCATTAACTTGTTATATCTTAAAGGGGAAACAAACAACTCACAATTTCGCTATGTTTAAGTCATTATAAAAAATAACAAGTATTTCGAAAAGAATTTTAAAATATCTATTCACCCCCCTTCTAGATAACTATTATGCCTCTAGAAATTAACAGATTTCTTATCTCTCTCCATGGGTTTTTTTCAATTAGGTTTCCACGTAAATTCTTGTGCTCATATTTTATATCTTTGTATGTTTATCTGAGTGTATTTCGTGAGTTTGACTTAATAACAACACAATCAACTATTTCAGTAACTATTAGTGTTGTTTTGGTCTGTTGTTTTGGTGATTTCTTCAGGCGTTAACATTGGCGCCGTTTGTGGGAAACAAAATTTTGTTGGAAAAATCACCATTACACCTCGTCAATATGGGATTGGTGCAGTTGGGCGCAAATTCATTGGTGAGCAGTTTAACAATCTTTTTTATGATGATTAAAAACAAGTGTGCATGTATGCAAACTTCATAGGCAGTGCAATATGTTTGATCTCACAACACCGTTATATCCATCATATTTCCTACCCCTGACATCTCTTTCAAAACTCGCCACGGCTATGGTGTGGAGGATAATTGCAAAGATAGCAACATAAGTTAGGTCTCATCAGGATAAGTTGAATGATAGTTGACCTGATCAACACCTTTATCCATTCGCATGCAAATAAAGTTATTTATTGATGAGTCATATGTTGACGCTTTAATTTCAACATCGGCACGCCATATATTCAATTGCCCCAAAGTACCGCTAGAATTCATTGGAGACTCAATACACTTCGACGACTTTGGGCTTAACAGAGTCAGATTTAGGCTTCCAACATCCAATTTATGAGCAAGGATTCCGATACACTAAAATTTACTCATCTTCAGTATCGACAAATCCATTAGTATAACAGCCATGACACTTTTGGTAACAGCAATCCACTTCGGGCAACAATGGTCCACATCGGACGATAGCAGTTTACTTCGGATCATGTCACATTGGATTCACTATGTCATTGACTATCTATATTTGACAGTTATAAGGTCGAATGGCTCATCAAAATCTCTAGTCGGACAAAATCCTCCCAACGGGTTGGGAAGACAATTTTGGCATTATAAGGTCGAATAGTGTTATAAGGTCGGATAGTTCTTCGGAACGAACACATTCAGTTCTTCAGAACAAATATTTTCATTATTACTTACATCCAGTTCTTCGGAATGAATACATTCAGTTCTTCGAAATAAATATTTTTATTATTACTTATATTCAGTTTTTTGGAACGAATACATTCAATTCTTCGGAACGAATATTTTTATTAAGTAATTCTTTGGAACGAATACATTCAGTTCTTCAGAACGAATACATTCAGTTATCCGGAATGAATATTTTTATTATGTGTTAAATTCAGTTCTCCGAAACCTCTATCTGATATAGGCCTGGCAAAATATGGTTATGGTTTAATTTTGGTTTTCAAAATATGGTTATGGTTCCATTTAAGAACTAAAACCATATTAACCATTTTTGATATGGGTTGTGTGGGTTGGAACTATATGGTTATGGTTCAAAACTATATTAATCATATTAACTATTTTAAGATGTTTTGACTTTTAAATAAAACTTTTGTAAAATGAATTTATGACCGTCACAATTAACTTCTAAAGAAGTCTGTTAGAGATGCTCTAACTTCTCATCTAGTTGCATAATTTTGTGTACATCACAAATAATGCTCCAAAAATAGCACTAAGGATCAAGCCGTCAAATGTTAAGAACAACTTTAATATTAGGTGCATAGTTATCCTTTACTATAATTATGTATGTTTTCTTCCTTCCTTTTAACATACTATAAAAGCCATTCTGCTACGCCCAAATAATTGTTTAATACTAGAATATTAGATTTGGATTGGAATGGAATATGGGTTGAAAAATGGTTAATCGGTTCAGAACTAAATTTGTTTTAAAAAATATGGGTCCAAACTTTAACCAACCTGAATAAATAAAAATGGTTAACCAAACCATTTGGTTCCAGTTAATATGGTTTGACTCAACAGTTAACTAACTATATTGCCAGGTCTAATCTGATACCTCCCACAGGGGTCGGGAAGGCAATGAAGGTGGTATAAGGTTGGATAAACATAATTTGGGAAGGCTAAGTCCTTCCCGAAAGGATATTATGGCATGATAAGGTCGGTTATTTATCTATATTCGGTTGTGATAAGGTTGGTTATCTCTATCTTCGGTTGTGATAATGTCAGTTATTTATCTATCTTATATTTATAATTTCGATTGTGATAAGGTTGGTTATCAATATCTTCGATTGTAATCAGGTCGGTTATTTATCTATTTGTGATAAGGTTGGTTATCTATATTTTCGATTGTGATAAGGATGGTTATTTATATCTTTGGTTGTGATAAGATTGGTTATTTATATCTTCGGTTGTGATAAGGTTGATTATCTATATCTTTGGTTGTGATAAGGTCGGTTATTTATTTATTTTCGGTTGTAATAAATTAGGTTATCTATATATTTGGTTGTGATGAGAATGGTTATTTATATCTTCGGTTGTGATAAGGTTAGTTATCTATATCTTCGGTTGTGATAAGAATGGTTATTTATATTTTCGGTTGTGATAAGATCGATTATTTATAGAAAAGTGGGACGACAATATTGAGAGCCAAAAGTTTCTGTTCGGAGTATGGTGTTTGGGTGTGATAGTTCGTCTTTGGCATATACGGATCTTTTGTTGGTTTAAATTTGTATACTTTCTTATTTTAACTTCCTTATAAATAAGAGACTGAAGGCAATGTTGGGATTTAATTAATTGGGTCTTGCCAAGGTGTAATCCAATTTATTTAATGGTCCGGATATGTTGTTGGCCCATATATATTTATTTTGATAGCTTGCTCAAATAGTGGGAGTCTTTATTAAAGTAAGATTGTGTTTCCTTATTTGGTAGGATAAGAAAATTTAATTTGGGAAGGAATCGATCAGCCATTAATTTTAGTTATAGGGTGATTTTAAAAAGGACTCCTACTCCTAATTGAATTCGGGTGGACATGATATCTATAAATACAGCAATAAGCGAAGATTTGGAAGAACGAGAACACAAATAAACAAGTTATACTCCTGTTATTATTTTATAGTGAATTTCTTATCTTTCTTTGTGATTTTTTTCCAATTGAGTTTTCACGTAAATTCTTGTGTTCGTATTTTATATCTTTGTATGTGTGTTTATTTTAGTGTATTTTGTGAGTTTGACTTCGTAACAACACAATCATCTATTTCAGTAACTGTTAGCGCTGTTTTGGTTTGTTGTTTTGATAATTTCATCATACGTGTAAAATTTGACGTTAACAGTGATTAATTTCATTTTTATAGATGAGATGACAAGCTTGGTTTGTTTAGTTTAGGATGCACACAACACACTGGAATATAATTAAATTAACGGGGTGTATTCAATAAAGCCTTTTAAATATATTTTTTAAGTGACAGACTTTTATAGAGTTTGTGGATTTTAATGACTTTTAAAGATTCCATAAAATAAGTGATAGATTTTTATAGACTGTTTACCAAGACTTTGATAGACTTTTGTATACTTCTAATATATATTGCACCTTATATTAATTGTTAAAAAGTCAACAAATATATTATATTTTAGATGAAATGAGTACGATATTAAATAATATTAAAATATATCGACCATGTCGGAACCTAATTTGAAATAAAAGGCATTGTTGAAGTTGAATTATTGTATCATACCCCGCCTATTACAAGAAAATGTCATATTTCATAATTTTTAAATTTCATAAACAAAATTCATTTTCTACTAAAAATAATATAAAATCACAATTCGATTTTAAAATTATCATTGTCATTTTCCTATCAAGTCATTATTACTAAACTAAAAATTATAATTTTAACAAATAACAAAATTAACAAATTTAGTACTTTTAATTTACAAATATAATAAATGAGATTTTTTCTATGGGAGATAAGAAATATAAATGATATTAAAATATTTGTTATATTCATTTATATCATTGGTTCTATTTGGAACACTTAACGCTACTCTCTTTTTTTATCACTTCCTCCTTTTTCTCTCTGTTACTCCCTCTTTTTAACCCTTCCTCTTTTCTCTCTCTTAATATGCTATAATAGCTCTATTTTCTTTGGGGATTTTATTTTGAGAGGAATAAGGTAGAGAGAGAAAATGAGGTATATATATATATATAGGTATTCTTTTCTCTTCTTTGTTTGATCTCCTCTATCTCTTTTTTCATGTATTCATCTTCTTTCTTTCTCAAATATTTGGAAGTCTTTGAAAGTCTTTAGAGACGAGGTCAGATTTTGGATATGAGTATCTCTTCTTCTAAAGTCTGTATATAAAACTCTACCATTTGATAGAAATCTAAAAAATCTATGACTTTTTGAATACCATAATACTTTTATAGACGTTGTAAAAATCTCAAATCAATACCACCTAACTTTTAAAGACATTACAAAAGTTGTAATTGAATAACAGTGAACTTTTATAAACTCTTTAAATGTTTTGATTGAATACAACAAAACTTTAAAAGTCTTTAAAAATCTTAATTGAATACACCTGCTAAGTTAATAATTAATCACCTTCTGTTTTGTCTTAATTACAAAGAATTAATGATCTGCCAAATCTGATCAATCAAGAACAAGCATGATGATCGCGTTAGGGCGAAGCCACATATAGATTTTGTAAATCAATCGAATTCCCACTAAAAAAAATGTTTTATAATGTAAAGTAAATTTTAAAAATTTTAAGTATTATACATAAATTGACCCCACTAGAATTTTATAAATTTTCTATTATACGGGGTCAAATTGAAAATTTATAACTTTGTCAATCAAATTTTAACCACATATGACTCATATCCTCTCAATAAATGTATCTCTCTCTATACAATTTAAAACTAAATAATAATCTAATTTATATTATTTTTAAAAATAAATAATGAATTACTTACTTATGAACAAATTGTGATTAAAAAAATCTATTATGAGTCAATATAATGTATATATACCATATATTATTATTCATTATATTTTTATTGTAATATAATATATATATATATATATATATATATATATATATATATATACCGAAAGTATAAAGTATTAAAAAAAGGCTGGGAACGCCGCCTTTAACCCCCGCCAAATTATTTGTAATTCAAAGAATAATTTCGATTCCACTAACGAATGTTTACGACTTACATGTTGATGATCGATAATATAAACTGTAACATATATATATCCACTACATTTCTTACACACGAGGGATGAATCACTTCACCATCTTAGATATATTGAACTAGCTAAGATTCACAACATGCAAGCAAGCACGAGTCTTATTTTAAAGTTATGATATTGTAAACTTTTTATTAAATTTTTAAAATATAATATTGAATTTATTGGGTCAAATGATTCTAACAAAAAACTATTTTTTTCTCAAACTATATTATTTAAGTTATAATAAAATTTTGGAAATTGATATTTTTACATGTATTTTTGATATTTTCACATAATTCTCTCACATAGAATACAGTGGATCACACCTTCATGTGAGAAGGAACTATGTGAAAATATAAAAAACACATGAAAATAGTGAACCCCTAAAATCTTATTTAATAATAGTAACAAATTAATATTATGTAAGATGATCTTATGATTATTTCCTTGTAAATTATATTATTAATTTTTATTTTTGACTCGATTAGAATCGAATCGAAGGGTCTTTTTTGTAAAATTATAATATTATAATTTTAAATTTTATTCTTATTGAATAGAAAGCAATTATTTTTTATTTTTATTTAATAATTGAATACGATCGATTAATATATTATATTTTTATTTTAATAACAATACAATTTTCTACATAATATTAAATAATCAAAAATATAATTATACGTATACTTTAATAATAAGAACAAATTTAAGTTAAAGTGATAATTTTTACGATAATTTTTTTTTTCTTCTCAAACTATATTATCTTAGCGATAATATAATTTTACTTAAAACTTTATTATTGTATATATATTTGAATAAAAGAAACCAATTAATATTAGGTATGTGGCGCCCCAAAATAGTATATACATCACTCATCTTGAATGCGCCAAATACATGGTACAAAATTCAAATACAACTTAATAATACAACCGTCAGGTAGAATATGACAAGACATAATCGAGAGTTTTAATAAGAATATTGTCATCTAGACAATATCCACACTCAATGGAGTCCTCATTACATTTATTGTCACACTATTTAATGTAATAGTGAGAACTACTAATGCTATCATCCGGACCAGTCACTCCGCTTCCTCGACTAGTCTCAACCACGTTTCTCATTTCTCAAGAGAACAAAGAAAAAAAAAGGTGAGCTCAACTAGCCCACTAAGAAATATTATGACTAAGATAATGCGAGAATAATTTATCGTTAGCCTTCAACAAAGTGTTAAATTGATAAAATATAACAAACATCAAGTTTAACTCATAGCTTGAATAAGCAATCAATTAGAAGAGTCAAGTAGAGAATAAAATCTACTATCTTCTATGATTTAAAAGGTTTTCATTATTTTATCCCGAGACTCACAATAAATAATCCACATCATCCCCAAGCACTACTGCCAGGATATTCATTAAGATTACGACCACAAATTATCCATGCACTTCACGGACAAGGATATTCGTGTATTCATCAATGGTCATGATCATGCCAACAACTGTCCATCAATGCACTACGGGCCAATGAGGACTTTTGTGAGACCCCAGATTTTATCAATAAAGAGTTAAATTTTGTCGAAATAATTTTTAATATTATGGTGTGAATTTGAGATAATATTATAGTTGTGGGTAGTATTTATAAATTTTGCAAAGTATGCAAGTGGTTATATTATATTCGATTGGCCTGGGAAATATTAGGTTTAGCGGGGAATATTCGTGACAATGGCTCAATCATTGGTGGACCCCACAAATGTAATTATTGTTTTGGATTGAGAAAATGACAAAAATATTTTATTGAAATAACGGTGGAAGTTTTACCGGTTGATCTTTGTTGAACTACTCAGTAGTAAAAGTACGAATACGTGTGGTTGCATAGTAAGACACCAGTATTGATTATTGATGCTTATGTGAGAAGTCACCAGTTTGATTCCATTATTGTCGATTAATAATATGAATTATTATAAATATAATGACGTTTTATTTTATTCAGTATTATTAACATAATAAAACATAAACATCTTTTATATAAAAGCAGAATACTTTATTAAAGTTATTCTATAAATAGAATATATTATATTTTATTATGCATAGTGTTGCATAAAGATTTTGCATAGTGTTGCATAGTGTTTTGCATAGTAAAATATTTTTTTATATAAATAGAATATATGATATTTTATTTAAAAGATTTTGCTTTAAATATGGACCGCCAGATTAAAGTAAATCAATCTGACCGCTCATGGATTAATTACTATGCATTCTATTTTCCTATAAATATAAGCTCATTCCTTCATTATTTTCTTACAATTCAATTGAAACTCTAGAGAGAAAATTATAGAGAGAAGCTATAGAGAGAAAATCTATAGAGAGAAAGAAGAAGAGTATTCTGTACTTCACTACTTTGATATCCAAAGGTGTCTTTTTTCTACGTAAGGGATATTATTTGTTGTACCCGTAAGGGGTGTTATTCTTTCTTATTCATGAAGAGAACTTCATTATTCCATTCATTATTATTCATTTGGAATAACTTTGTAAAAGTGGCATACCCTATACATAACTTTGTGATACGCCAGATACCCTATACTTGGTGAAATTCTTATATTATTCCATTCTTATTTATTACATTGGAATAACTCGTATATGCCGGAATCCTCTATACTTGGTGATCTTCTTCTTTATTCCATTCTTTATTATTCTGCATTGGAATATCCATCATGTGTTTTACACCGGACTCGGTTCCATTGTTTATTATTCCGCATTTATTATTCTCATTGGAATATCCTCGTGCGTGTGTTTTACACCGGACTCGGTTCCATTGTTTATTATTATTCAAAGATTTATTATTCTGGTTGGATCATCCCGCTTGGTGTGAATTTCACGACTGGTTCCGTTATTATTATTATTCTGTTGGAATAACCTTTATACTATCAAGTAAGCGCATGCATGGTGATTTCTCTGTTATTCCATTCTTTATTATACCAAATGGTTAAAACTTTGACTTCTATACTCCATGAAATTAGTTGAATATTCTTGATATTTCGCTTTCATCCAAAGATCTTTTCATGGAAATATTCTTCCGATCATTCTTGAATTTTACTCTACAAAAACAATATCTTGTTGACAATTTGGGCGTTACTAATTCCCGGATAAAATAATTCTTGAACTTGTTTTATTGAATTATTATGTCATTGTCATCATCCTCATGTTATAATATGTTATCTTTGGCTTACGTGCATAGATGAACTTAGTATGATTATGACCGTGGATCATTCGGTATAATCATGGCTTGTTATAAATGATATGATAAAAGTCCTCGGTGGCACATAATGCATGCGTTGATGGATAGTTTTTGGTATGATTATGACCAGGGGTGATTCGGTTATAGTCATGACCATTGATAATTTGATGAAAATCCTTGACCGTGTACAGGGGATGATTAGATATTATGGTTTATTCATTAAACCGAGTCTTAGTGATAAAAATTTATGAAAACCTTTTAAAACCTAAAAGATAGTAGACTTTATTTTTACTTGACTCTTTTAATGGATTGCATATTCATTGCAGCTTAAACTGGTTTATCTATTGTATTTTTTCGGTTTAACATCGTTGAAGGCTAATGATAATTTATTCTGCATTATCGTAGTTATAATATTTCTTCTTCGGGCTAGTTGAGCTCACCCTTTCTTTTCACCGTTTTCTTGTGAAATGAGAACATAGCCGGGACGAGTCGGAAACAGCAGTAATGGTCCGGAGAGGATGACATTAGTAGTCCTCACTATTCGTAAAATAGTGTGATAATAGTTGTAATGAGGACTCCTTTTGAGTTTGTATAATATCTAGTAGACAATATTTGTATTCAAACTCACGATTTATGTCGTATTGTACCACGACAGCTTATATTAGTAAGTTGTATTTGAATTTATGTACCATGTAAGTGGCGACCCAAGATGGGTGACGATATCTAATTTTGGGGGCGTCACGGTTGGTATCGAGCTTAGGATATGATCCCACAGCTAAGATGCTTGAGATAAGAACTAGGAGGGAGAGAGGGGAATTCCTTGCTAGTATGACCTACCTAAGTTTATTTGTTATTTAATTGGTCGGTCGTAGTATAGGGATAATATTTGATATATTAATTAACCCTTATGTTGTGGCGTTGTTTGAAATGGCAAATTGAAAATATTCACAATGGAGTGAATGTGACCAGTTATGACACCTTTAATCACTAATCGGGTTAATGCGATTGTCGGGACGAGGAACAAATTAGAGATATCCACGTAGTGAATGAAGAACTAATTGTTGCACCCGAGCTAGTTGCAGGGTAGCAATGAGAGTGAGGAGGAAGAGGAAGAAGAGGAACTGAGGAGAATTGGTTAGAAGAAGTTTATGATAAAAACTTAGAATTACAAAATCGTGTTAGTGAGCTAGAAGAACAAAGTTGAAGAACGGCAAAAGCGGTCGTGGAACAAATGGATACAACAATTCAAAATTGGGTTACCCGATATGTGATGCTCGAACAAAATCACGCTTTGGCGGTGTAAGATATTAAAGTTGGAATCGAGAATTTAAAAATCAAAGATCAAATTTGAAAGAAGAAACAATCGAACGAAGGAGAATAAGCGATGCATGGGTAAAAGTTTTGCAACGCGTTGATAGTGTAGAAAAAAACGTCCGATCCAATAAAGCCAAAATAGATGAAATGGACTTTGCTTTTTGGAAAGCAATTGGGAGAACCCAACATCGAATTCTAATTACCACATGCATAGCGGTCAACCCGAATTCGATATGGATCGAGAATAATGATTCAAATCATGGATCGAGAATGTGAAGAAGCACTTAAGGGTGGAATGTACCCTATAGTAAAAAGTCAAACTTCGGTAATTTAAGCGAGAGCGTTTATGTAGAAAACCCGAACGGTTATTACGGGTAAGTTAATTATAAATTAATCTAAGTCTATACTTTATTCAATACAAGTTCTACCCACTCTTTTATTCTACCTAGTTGTGTTCAATGTTTAAATTTGACTCGGAAAAATTAGACTTTGATTTATCTATTGAAACTTCGTTGGGAGAAACCTTCGTTACCTCCACTTGCTTATTAATCTTGTTGTTTCAAATAAACACTTTCACGCTACTCCGTCGATCTTATCTCTTTGAAAATACTTGCCTTTGAAGTAATTTTTGAAAACGATTGATTAACTACTCATTATTCTTTTTGTAAGGTTATTAGCTTTCATATTCCTAACCAACCTCGTTATACTCTAATTCAAAGTAAACAAACCCTAAAGTTAATCAACAAGTATATCGAAGCCATAAGTAAAGAGCCCCGATCCTTTCGTTGTTGACTTCCTTGTGTGGAATGCACCGAAGCTTTACTTTCTCTGTAGGTGACGTCGTGAATGAAGATGGCAAGTTTATAGGTATCATTGTGAGGTGCTTATCTAGGTTAAGGATAGAAGTCACAGTTGGTATCAATGTGATGTACTATCCAAGTCTTGGATGAGAGTCACGCTTTTGAATGATATTTCTATTATTAATAAATTTCCTAGCGTATTCTTGAAGACTTCTTAGCCTACTTAGGCGTGAAATCGAATTTTGTATTGACCCCAAAGACAAAACCCATTTCTTAAACCTCAAATATTTCTTCAACTAAAATGAACAGCTTTACGTGGTTTATGATAAAAGTCATAATAAAAGCATTGGACTAATGAAAATCATGGGTATACGTGAGTATTAGTAAGTGTTATGATGAGTTATGTTGGTTATTATGTGAAAACATGAAAGTTTCTTAGAAATCATAAAGAGTTGAAAATCGATTTTGGTGAAAAACGTAATATGAAATTCAATTGACCATATCTCCTATTATATTTTGAATTTTAAGTGTGGTCAAGTCCTAGAGTTAGATCTATAAGTTACCTAACTAATCCAAGTGGAATTACTGGAAAAGGTGTTGTAGATTTTTGTGTGGACTGATTTTAGCAAAGGAGTGCAAAGCAAAGAAAAAAAAAAAGTGCTACGCCATGATTTTAGAGGGCTGTTTCGGCCACTTAAATTATGAGAAAAATTCTGGCCTTTTGGGACATGAAGGTATATGGTATAAAGTACCTCCTGTCCAAAAATGAGCTCATTCTCACTTAAAATGAGCAAGTTATGACTATTTCAATATTTAGGTTTTTCCGCGAAAATGCTATAACCGGAGTTCTATAACTCCGATGACCATGAAATTTAAACTGAAAGCTCACGTTAACATGTGTAAGGTCCTGCCAAGATTTGGGAATTTTTGGAGTTAAACATGGGGTAGCAAATTTTTTAAGGAATTAATTAGAAATTGATTTTTTTGAAAAATAGTAAATGAATTTTAAAAATTCCGAGAAAAATATATTTTTATTATGAGACTATATTATGCTAAATCCCAGAAAAGAAATATTTTTGGGACTGATTTGGTATTTTTCATGAAAATAGTTTAGTTACGAACATATGAGTTAAATATGTTATATGAAGTAACAAAGTTGAAAATAGGATTTTATGACTAGAGAATCCTATATAGAGTATATGCATATAATTTTTTGATGAGGGATTTGATCATTAGTGATGATATCTTATGAGTATGGCATTTTTGAATGATTAAATGCATTATATGGTAAAAGCGTAAACAATTGAAATAAATTGTTTATAAATTTAAGAAGTGATTAAAATATTGTTATAATATTAATGATATTAGATTATAAGATTATTAAGTGATTGATAACATGGGATATTCTTGAATCCTGGATAAATTATATTATAAATGTTTAATATTTATCCTTTATCTCATTTGATTGATTCTTTATATCATTATCCTCACGCTTATATTATGTTGAAAGTCATCTACGTGGCTTTGTAGTGCATAGATGGACTTGGTATGATTATGACTGAGGATTGTTCTTAGATAATCATAATCAGTAATTGAAAACACGATTATCTTTGGCATGTAGTGCATGGATAATTCGTGGTCGTGATACTTAATGAATACACGATTATCTTTGGCACGTAGTGCATAGATAATTTGTGGTCGTGATACTAATGAATACACGATTATCTTTGGCATGTAGTGCATGGATAATTCGTGGTCGTGATACTAATGAATACACGATTATCTTTGGCCGTAGTGTATGGATAATTTGTGGTCGTGATACTAATGAATACACGATTATCTTTGGTAGTAGTGCATGGATAATTTGTGGTCGTGATACTTAATGAATACACGATTATCTTTAAGCTAGTAGTGCATGGATAATTTGTGGTCGTGATACTTAATGAATACACGATTATCTTTGGTAGTAGTGCATGGATAATTCGTGGTCGTGATACTAATGAATATCCTCGGCACGTAGAGTGCGGGATGATTCGATGATATGGATTAATTATTGAAATGAGTCTCAAGAATGAAATATTAATTCATGGATGTGGTAAAAAGTCATCTTTAGTCAGTAGTACATTGATAGACTTGGTATGATTATGACCAAGGATTATTCAGATAATCATAACCAGTAATTGAAAACACGAATATCCTTGGCGATTGGTGCGTAGATAATTCATGGTGGTGTGATACTATTAAGCTGCGTCTCAGTATTATTGGTTTTACAGTTGTATATCTTTGGCCTGTAGTACAAAAATGAATTGTTAATGAATATCTTTGGCCGGATTGCAAAGATGAATTTAATGTTTTCAATGATAAAGGTATTCAAGGTATCCTCACCTCTTTATCATACCAGGTACGTACCCTAATTTCGAGGGCGAAATTCCATAAGGAGGGGAGATTGTGAGACCCCAAATTTTATCAATAAAGAGTTAAATTTTGTCGAAATAATTTTTAATATTATGGTGTGAATTTGAGATAATATTATAGTTGTGGGTAGTATTTATAAATTTTGCAAAGTATGCAAGTGGTTATATTAAATTGATTGGTTTGGGAATATTCTTTAGCGGGGGAATATTCGTATAACTACTCAATCATTGGTGGACCCCACAAATTAATTATTATCGGATTGAGAAAACGACAAAAAATATTTTATTGAAATAACTGGCGGAAGTTTTACTGGTTGATCTTGTTGAACTACTCTAGGTAGTAAAAGTACAAAGAATACGTGTCGTGTGGTTGCATAGTAAGACACCTGTATTGATTATTGATGCTTATGTGAGAAGTCACCGGTTTGATTCCATTATTGTCGATTAATAATATGAATTATTATAATGATAATGACGTTTTGTTTTATTCAGATTATTAACGTAATAAAATGCGAAACATCTTTTATATAAAATGTAATACTTTATTAAAGTTATTCTATAAATAGAATATATTATATTTTATTATGCATAATGTTGCATAGTGTGTTTTGCATAGTGTTTGCATAGTAAAATGTTTTTATATAAATAGAATATATGATATTTTATTTAAAAGATTTTGCTTTAAATATGGATCGTCGATTAAAAGTAAATCAATCGGACCGTTCATGGATTAATTACTTATGCATTCTATTTTCCTATAAATATAAGCTCATTCCTTCATTATTTTCTTACGAATTCAACTTAAACTCTAGAGAGAAAATTATAGAGAGAAGCTATAGAGAGAAAATCTATAGAGAGAAAGAAGAAGAGTATTCGGTACTTCACTACTTTGATATCCAATTATCTTTTTACTGTAGAGGATATTATTTGTTGTACCTGTAAGGGGTGTTATTCTTTCTTATTCATGAAGAGAACTTCATTATTCCATTCATTATTATTCTGTTGGAATAACTCGTAAAAGTGGCATACCCTATATATAACTCGTGATACGCTATATACCCATACTTGGTGAAATTCTTATATTATTCCATTCTTATTTATTCTCATTGGAATAACTTTATACGCCGAATCCTCTATACTTGGTGATCTTCTTCATTTATTCCATTCTTTATTATTCATTGGAATATCCATGCATGTGTTTTACAATCGACCGGTTCCATTGTTTATTATTCGCATTTATTATTACATTTGGAATATCCATGCACTGTGTGTTTTACCGGATTCCGGGTTCCATTGTTTATTATTATTCAAATTTATTATTCATTGGATCATCCCGATTGTGAATTTCACCCGACTGGTTCCGTTATTATTATTCTGTTTGGAATAACTTTTGTCATCAAGAATCGCATGCGTGGTGATTTCTTCTGTTATTCCATTCTTTATTATACCAAATTGGTTAAAACTTTGACTTCTATACTCCATGAAATTAGTTGAATATTCTTGATATTTCCGTTTCATCCAAAGATCTTTTCATGGAAATATTCTTCCGATCATTCTTGAATTTTACTCTACAAAAACAGATATCTTGTTGACAATTTGACGTTACTAATTCCTCGATAAAATAATTCTTGAACTTGTTTTATTGAATTATTATGTCATTGTCATCATCCTCATGTTATAATATGTTATCTTTGGCTTACGTGCATAGATGAACTTAGTATGATTATGACCAGGGATCATTCGGTATAATCATGGCTTGTTATAAATGATATGATAAAAGTCCTCGGTGGCTCAGAATGCGATGATGGATAGTTTTTGGTATGATTATGACCGAGGGGGATGATTCGGTATAGTCGTGACCATTGATAATTTGATGAAAATCCTTGACCAGTGGTACATGGATGATTAGATATTGTGGTTTATTCATTAAACCGAGTCTTAGTGATAAAAATTTATGAAAACCTTTTTAAAACCTAAAAGATAGTAGACTTTATTTTCTACTTGACTCTTTTAATGGATTACGTATTCAGCTGCAGCTTAAACTGGTTTGTCTATTGTATTTTTTCGCTTTAACAATTTGTTGAAGGCTAATTATAATTTATTCTGCATTATCTTAGTCATAATATTTCTTCTTTGGGCTAGTTGAGCTCACCCTTTTCTTTCAATTTATTCTTTGAAATGAGAACATAAATGAGACGAGTCGGGAACAGAGTAATGGTCCAGAGGATAGCATTAGTAGTCCTCACTATTCTGTGAAATAGTGTGATAATAGTTGTAATGAGGACTCCTTTTGAGTTTGTATAATATCTAGTAGACAATATTTGTATTCAAACTCACAGTTTATGTCGTATTGTACACGAAAGTTATATTAGTAAGTTGTATTTGAATTTATGTACCATGTAAGTGGCGACCCAAGATGGGTGACGTATATCTAATTTTGGGGGCGTCACAACTTTTACCACATCATTTGTAACATTACGGTCATGATTATACCGATTAATCCCTGGTCATAATCGTACCAAGTCCATCTATGCTCTACAGGCCACAGATGACTTTCAACATAATATAAACATGAGGATGATGACAATGATATAAGAATTCAATAAAAACAAGTTCAAGAATTAATTTATCCAGGAACCAATAACGTCCAAATTGTCAACATGATACTTCTTTGTGGAGTAAATTCAAGAATGCTCAGAAGAATATTTCCATAAAAAGATACTGGATGAAGCGCAAATATCAAGGATATTCCACTAATTTTATGGAGTATAGAAGTCAAAGCTTTAACCAATCGAGTATAAGAGAATATATGAAACTATGAAATGGATTTTCGTCGCCGTGCGGTAATCCACTTGATGCATCATTTCCACATTTTAATAAGGAATGAATACAAAGGATCATTCATCATGCATGTGATAATCCACATAGACGAGTTATTCCAACGAGAATAATAAAGAATGGAATAACGTAAGAAATCACCATGCACGCGATAGATCGCATGCATGACAAGTTAGTCCAATGAATAATAAAGAATAGAACTGTGTCAAATGCGTAATCCGCATGCATAAGATGTTCCAATGAATAATAAAGAACGGAACCAGTCATCGCGTAAACCATACGCACGGGATGTTCCAACAGAATAATAATAAAGAATCCAGAATTGTCGTCGTGCGCCTTACGCATGCATGATGTTCCAATGAATAATAAAGAATGGAATAATGTAAGAATTTCATCATGTATGTGGTACTTCGAATAGACAGGTTATTCCAACATAATGATAAAGAATGGAATAACAGAAGTTCTCTTCATGAAGACGAAAGAAATAATACCCCTTACGAGTACAACAAATAATATCTCTTACCATAAAAGAAGAGTATTCCGATTGGTAGGGCGAGGATATTCTTGAAGAAAACTTGCACTAATTCCTATGCTCAAAACTTTCTTAAACTCTAAAGAAATACGCTCAAGATTATAGAAGGAGAATTCTCTGAACTTTTGGTGTGATTTTCAATTCTAACTAATCATCCTATTTATAGAATAATAGAAAGGATACTATGCTGCACTATGCAATAAAATATAATATATTTTATTTATAATCAAATAAAACAAAACTTTATAAAAAGTATTCTATTTTATATAAAAAAAATTTATTATGCAAACACTATGCAGGCACTATGCAACACTATACATAATAAAATATAATATATTTTATTTATAGTCTAATAAAATAAATAACTTTATAAAAGTATTTTGTTTTATATAAAAAGATTTTACTATACTGAAAACACTATGCATAATAGAATATAATATATTCTATTTATAGTCTAATAAAATAGATAACTTTATAAAAGTATTCTATTTTATATAAAAAGCTTTTCTGTTTTATTACATTAATAATACTAATAAAACAAAATTTATCATCATTATTATAACTCACAATATTAATCGACCAGGTAGTTCCCAGGAAAGAGGGAGCTTTCCAATAAGGATTTATCCTCATTGGCGTGCAATTAGGTGACCAAACCTGTGACGCTCCCAAAATTAGGTATACGTCATCCATCTTGGGTCGCCACTTACATGGTACATAAATTTAAATACAACTTAATAATACAACTATCGTGTACAATACGATAAAACATAAACTGTGAGTTTGAATACAAATATTGTCTACTAGAGATTATACAAACTCAAAAGGAGTCCTTATTACAATTATTATTACACTATTTCACGTAATAGTGAGGACTACTAATCTTTATCATCTCGTCCGTCACTCCGCTCTCGACTAGTCCTCTTACATTCTCATTTCACAAGAGAGAACAATAAAAGTAAAAGGGTGAGCTCAACTAGCCAAGAGGGAAATATTATGACTAAGATAATGCGTAATATATTATCGTTAGCCTTCAACAGTGTTAAACCGATACAATATAACAACTATCATGTTTAATCTGCAGTGAACAAGCAATCCATTAAAAGAGTCAAGTAGAGAATAAAATCTACTATCTTTTATGATTTAAAAGGTTTTCATCACTTTTATCATTGGACTCGACAATAAATAATCCACATCATCGAATCACCCGCACTACTACGGCAAGAATATTCTTTAGTATCACGACCACAATTATCCATACACTACGCCAAGAATATTTGTGTATTCAATAATGGTCATCATGCCACCAACTATCCATCAATGCTCTACGGACGATGAGGACTTTTTTCACATCATTTGTAACATTACGGGCCATGATTACAACGAATAATCCTCAGTGTCATAATCATACCAAGTTCATCTATGCACTATAGGCCACGTATGACTTTCAACAAAATATAAACATGAGGATGATGACAATGATATAAGAATTCAATAAAACAAGTTCAAGAATTATTTTATCCAGATCTAATAACATCCAAATTGTCAACATGATAATCGCTTTGTAGAGTAAAATTCAAGAATGCTCGTAAGAATATTTCCATAAAAGATACTTTGGATGAAGCCTTGAAATATCAAGGATATTCCACTAATTTCATGGAGTATAAAGTAAAACTTTAACCAACTAAGTATAATAAGGAATGGAATAACAAAAGAAATCACCAAGCACGCGATAGACCACACAAAGTGCGAGGATATTCCAACAAAAATAATAAAGATTTTAATCAGTCCCATGAACGCATGATAAGATATTCCAACAGAATAATAAAAGGACTCGAATCAGTCCCATGTAAAATGCATGCATATGATATTCCAATGTAATAATAAAGAAGAAACCGTGTCCCAAGTAGAACGCATGCATGGATGTTCCAACAGAATGATAAAGAATGGAACAACTAAGAATTTCACCAAGTATAAGGTAGCAGCGATACAAGTTATTCCAATGAGAATAATAAAGAATGGAATAATGAAGTTCTCTTCATAGATAAGAAAGAAATAATACTCCCTACCTTGAAAAAAAAGCTGGATACTTGTAATAATGGTAATGTGATTTCTCTTCTTATTTCTCTCTATAATTTCTCTCTATAAAAATCGCTCTAAAGCTTTTGTGAATTGGTGAGAAATTAAGGAAGAATGAGCTTCTATTTATAGGAAAATAGAGTTTTGATAATTGCACGTTTTGGGGCTCGAAAATTACAATCAATACCTCCAACTTTTCTTTCATTTATAATTTAGTCCCGCAAGTATTATCAATCTTGCACAAACTCCCTAATAGTAAATAATGTGAATCAATAGTTCAATCATGTGAATCAATAGTATAATCATGTGAAAATACGAATTTCAATTATAAGTACTTCCATCTATACCTCAATTTTTAATTTAGTCATGCAAGTATTATCAATCTTGCACCAACTCCCTAATAGTAAATAATGTGATTCAATAGTACACATATGTGAACAAATAGTTATATAAGCATGTGAATTAGTAGCAATTAATTGCTCATTTATCCGATAAATTACCCGATTTATCAATATAACCCCTGAGACATCAATTATCATCTAATAAATGTCAATTTTCACTAACACAAACAATTCCAACATAATGAAACTATTTTTATCAAAAATATAAATTTTAAAATTTCGAAGTTTGACTTTTTCCGAAAAGTCAATCATTTACTTTTTCACCAAATAGTGAATCCTTAAAATTTTGTATTTATAGACTATTTTTACTAATTTTGTCGTTCCCACTCAAATATCACGTCCGTCTCCAAATTCAACTCCTAACAACATTCATTATTAATATTATAACTCACAATATTTATCAACAAGGTCGCTCCTGAAGGAAGAGGGCTTTCCAATAAGGATTTCTCCTTATCATAGCAATTAATTAGGTGACCAAACCTCTCCTTATGTAACTTCTAGACATTGTAAAATATTGCAATTTATAATATGAATAACTTTGTCGCCTCAAGTATTGATTTAATAAAAAATATTTTATGCGAGATGATACTGCGACAATAATTGAATTAATAATATGATAGATATGATCAAAGAATTATCAGTAATAATTGAGTATAACCGAGTGACTTTCTCATGTAGCATCAATAATCAATATCGTGTGCTACTTACGCAACCACGCCAGATTCAGATTTTTTTAACAATAGGTGTATCAACAGTTAATTCAGAAACTTTCGCCGTTATTTTCATAAAGTATTTTTATGTCGTTTTCTCGATCCGACATAATAATTTCGTTAGGGGTCCACCAATGATTGTCTTGGTTGTCATTTAATATTCCCTCGTTAAAACGAATATTTCCACCAATCGAATATTATATAACAAATTGCATGATTTTGCAAAAATTTATAAATATTACCCACAACTATAACATTATATCAAATCCACACCATAATATTCAAAAATATATTTCGAGAAAATTTAATCTTTATTCAAAAAGTTGGGGTCTTACAAAACCTCTCCTTGACAGAACTTCTAGACATCATTAATATTGCAAATAATAATATTAATAACTTTGTCATCTCAATTATTGATTTAAAATATTGACAATAATTGAATCAAATAACGTGAGATACTTATGCAACAATTCTCAGAATAATAATTGAACAAAATCAGTGACTTCTCAATGTAAGCATCAATAATCAATATTGTGTCTACTACGCAACCACGCCAGACATCGCATTTTTTAACACCGGGTGTTTCAACATTTAACTAAAACTTCGCCGTTATTTTCATAAAGTATTTTTGTCGCTTTTCTCAATCCGATAATAATTACATTGTGTGGGTCCACCAATGATTGTCTTGGTTATGCATTTAATATTCTCTCGTTAAAACGAATATTCCCAATTCAATCGAATATTATATAACAACTTTACAGTCTTTTGCAAAAATTTATAAATATTACCCACAACTATAACATTATATCAAATTCATTCCATAATATTCAAAAATGATATTTATAAAAAATTCATCTTTATTCATAAAAGTTAGGATCTTAAAAGTAAGGATGGTCTTATTTTGATTATTTCCTTATCATATTTCCTTATAAAATAACTTCGATTCTAATTCTGATTTTTGAATAAAATAACAAGTTAAAATTAGGTAAAATGATCTTATTTTAATTATTTTATTATTAAATTATATTACTAATTTTTGTTTTCTTACAAAACTACTATGAATTCTAATTTTGATTTGAATTAATAAATAATAAAAGTTGAGTTAACATGAGAACGTCAAAATGCCAAACTAAAAATTAAAATAACTAAATCGTCTATTTAATTAAATAGCATATAGATAAATAAATGGATAAGCCAATATTATCAACAACAAAAAAATACCAGTAGATATACCATAATAATATAATGCCTAATTACTACCATAATAAAACAGTTTAATGAAATCATCCAAAAAATTTAGTTACTTTCAAAAAATATATAATCTTATACATAAAAGTTCGTTTAACACAAGGTGAGCAAGCCCATTTTTTAGACATCATGGAATGTCAGTCTGCCGAAATGGTATAGGGTAGGGTATAGGGTATAGGGTATAAGACGAGTTTTAGCTGGAGGAGAAGAAAACTAATTTATGAGTATTATTATTCTTGTTCACTATTAGACCACGAAGATTTTGTAGTACTATAACATCAGCTATCAAGGAACTCAACCCTTCCGACAAAAGACCAGTCACAATTTATAAGAGAGATAAATATGGTCAAAAACAAGGAATAAAAGATTTTAAATTAATGGTTATTCTTCATTGCCATCTTCTTTCTCCTGCTCCACGTCTATATCTATAGATGATGCAAGGAAACCTTCATCAGGAGGGGTTCCCTCGCTCCCACCAACAGTTTTATAGAGCAGACAGTTCGGGTCTCCATTCTCCTCCATTGGAGCATGGACAAGGGTAGACATGCTCATTCCTGTTGCCTCTGCTAGAAGCATCTCTTCTTCACGGTTGGGATCGCAATTCAAGTCTAAATGTCCTTTGCTGGACCCAGCCACCTCCATTTGGATATCATTTTCCGCCTGTAGCAAAGCATTCTCAGATGTCGTCCCCTCCAGTTCTGATTCATCCTTCAAAGGAATCCGACCCTTCTCTCGCTCAATTTCTGCCTCACGTTCTTGTCGTTTCTTCTTTCGCAACATAAGGGTTTTAAAGCGACGCTTCACAGTCATGCACACGTTGCATATACACGTGGGTTTGTGCTTGCCCTTTCCGCTTGGGGGCTGAATGCACACAATGCAAGTGCAACCAGGTCGGTGGCGGGGATGCCTGGTAGTGACTCCTACACAAGGCTCACCTGAGTCTTCCACATTGTCTCCTAAAACTGCAGCAGTTGCCAAAGCATCCAGCCCAGAAGCCTCGCATTCTTGGGCAATCCTGTTTTCCGTGAATCTTCGCTTTTTAAAATCTGGGGAAGCAATAGATAACTTGAGAAAAAATACCACAGAAATTTGACATCGTCAGGAAATAGAAGGGAAATTGTGCAAACAAAGTGGCCTCCTCGTTGAAAGAAGAACATGTAATTTTTGTAACCAGATGATGAGTAACATGCTAATGGTCTATTCTGACATGTGGCCAAAGAGATTCGGAAACTTGCAATATTTTCTTGTCAATTAATATGAAAATAAAGATCATATTTAGTTTTTTATTTTTATTTTGTAAAATTCACAATACTAGACAAGTCATACACGTCTCTAACATATAACGAATTCATCTTTCTTATCATTGCAAAAACCACGCGCTAACAAATAAACATTCATCATGGAGAGTTCAAATTTCAAACATGGAATTTTTCCATACCAATTATGTTTGCATACACTTTATACTGTGTGAGATTCAGCTTTGGACTCAGCACTGCATGGGTGTGGACATAAAATATGTTTCAGATACACTGAATATAAACCAATTATGCAGCAGTATGTCTCCAATCATTAAGGAAGAATTTTCAAATTCAAAATTGATATCAACTTTGATTTTTGATGTGTTTTAAGGAAAAAGCATTCCCAGCATCCTTCTTTTAGATTGAAACAATAGCGATGTTCGCAACACTAGAGGGAAAATGACTGAAATATTATGTTCGTCTAATGGATCTATTGGTAACGTTAGGGGCTTGAAACAGTTGGGATCAAAACGTTTAGCTTTTTCCCACAGTTTGAATCGTTTTAGAAATGGCAACAGGGAAATTATGGTATTGGGTGACTAGTCCTGCAGCCCTCCCCTGCTAAGAGCAAACCCAAAACTTGACCAGCACCTCCTCCTACAACCCTCACTGACTGCTGAATCAAAAAATTTCATTGTAAAAAATAATAAAATAAATTGAAAGAATGAAAAGGGAAAAAATATAGCATCATATAATGTTAAAAGGGAATAGCATCATAGGAACATTTCAAAGATGACCAGACTTAAACAAGATAAATTACTAATATTTTAATTAAAAGAAAGAACAAGAAGATAAAATTAAATATATGTTGGGTATTATTACATCTAATTAGGGTGGGTTCGGTTGATTTTCTTAAATACCCGACTCTATCCTAGGTTCTCATTTTTTTCTTCCAAGTCAGGTTGGAACCCGTCGAGGCAGGAGAAATAGCCATAGAAAGGTGAGAGTAAAATTGTAAGTTGCAAATGAATTTAATATTGTTGCAAGAGCAAGACCCCAGAGGAGACTACACATGCTAGTTATAAGGGGAATTCAAAATATCAAACAAAGTTTCACAATCCACATGGGAGGAGAAGTGAGTGAAAGGTTATATTGTCTATCTATGAATACGTCATCAAAATGTATGAATTTAAAAGGATTTGATTAGCTTATCCATAAGATAATATGAACTTGAAGATGGATTGTGGTGAGAAGGTAAAGTCATCAAGTTGAGACAATGGTGAAAGGACTGTTGAGACAGAGACTTGATTGAAGAACTTCTACTGCATTGATAATGGAGTCAGCAGGATACAGCTGCATACGCTATTGTTGTCATGAATCAAGTGACTACGACACTGCACAGCAGATTGATTTATTCATGTGTAGTTGGATAAAAGAAAGGCCAACAGTTAAACTTGTGGGTAGAATAAGTAGACGTTTGTGAAACAAAGTGTTATGGTTACGAAAAGAAAACATGGTACTGAAACTGGATACTAAATAATTTGTCTGGATATGAATGGTTGATGTTTCACCATTTATTTATTTTATTTTATTACTGCTAACTTGGTTTATTATTTATTTTATTTTACTGCTAACTTGGTTATTATTTATAGATGGACCCAAATAACTTATAACCAACACCATCTAAACATATCGTTTAGTAACTAATTCTAGGACCTATGTTTTATCACCATATCACTATTGTTCATGAAAAATGAATAAAAGCTAAGCAACTACAAGGATTTCAAGTTACTTTTAGGGGAGATTTGTTATGATATAACTTGAATCCTCTGTCGACGTTCGACTTGCATGTGTTAAGCGCATATAGCTAGCGTTCCTTCTGAGCCAGGATCAAACTCTTTTGAATATGATTTGGCCATAAAGTGGTAGAACCTGGTGACCAGGGCGTAGTACTTCCCAACCTTCTGTTTTCTTTTCCTCTCTTATGATTTTTGCTAATTTGTTTAGTTTAGTGAGTATAGTTACTCAACTAACCCACTGGCTAATGATATAGTAGCTTTTTTTTGGTATGATATAACTTGAATCCTTTTCCAAAAAGGATATCCCATATTAGATTCTATAAATAGGGTTTTTGGGACTCTAAGAATGTTATTAGACAAGATGTAGAGAACACAAGAATATGATATGGAGAGACAGACCAAGGATGTTCAGAAAGGCTTGAAAGAGGGTATACATAGTGATTTGAAACTGGATTTGGGTGACAAACACAAAGGAATAGCCATTGACTTGTACCATAAGTTATTTAAATCTAGTGACATTTGGCCGTGGATGTAGGCAAGTTTGGCTAAACTACATTATATATACTAACACCCGCCGGCACAAGTATTGAGTGTGCAAATCATGTGGGGTAAAATAGAAATTTAATAAAATTTGGACTGAATAGAAAGATAAAAAAATAAAAATAAAAAGACAAAATAGTAATATAATTAAAGTTGCAAGGGTAAAATAGGAATAAAAAAAAGTGTGTGTGTGTGTGTGTGTATATATATATATATTGATGTTGTCATGTTCTTCACTTTCACACTTGTTCTTTATCATATATCTTCTTAGATCCTTGCACACTATTAGATAAGACTTCCGCAGACATTTAAAAGGCTCAAAACCCCAACCATATAACATAAGGATCACCAATGCAGTCAAAAAAAAGTAAGTTAAAGATCTGTTAGTGAACTGCCTCTGGCATCCCTCACACATTCTCAGAAGTGCAAGTCTAATTTTCGCAATCAGTTTTCCAAAAACGATGGCTTGTGCTAGAAATTAAATCCCATGTCCTAAAGGTGGAGAACAGGAGAAGAGAAACTAAGAAAGGTATCATAGATATAAGTTGAGGAAAACACTGAGGCATGTTTCATACCTTTGCTACCTCTGAAATAACTTTCCAGTTTCTTTGGATATATCTCATCAGGATCAGAACATGAACATCTGGAAAATACACAAATACAAAGAGTCAAAGTCATGATAATATCACAATATTTCTCAACCTAATTAAGGCAATTTCTACAACTCATTGATGGGAAGAATACAAAATACCTACAAACATTTTCCACACGCCAACAAACAATATAACTACAAACCTGTTTGAATCCCAAATATTGTCTGAGCATACCCACTTTGCAGGGACAAGAATATCTACGGTCAACCTTCGCCATTTGGAGCAACTATCACATTGAGCCCATTGTTCCTGCTCCCTGGGTAATGCTTTATATATTCAGCAGTAGAAGAATACTTGACAGAAACAACAAAGCTGAAATCTCATGTAATTACGAGCTTGCTGTGAGTTCAGAAAAAGGATGAAACAATATAGTAAGAATAAGAAAAGCATGACCATAAGCTTAACTTTTTTTACCAAAGCTTAGTTATCCCATAAGCTAAACTTTTTTACCAAAGCTTAGTTATCCCAAACATAAAGGTTCAAGCATCACGATGCCTCACTAAGTTCAAGTATCAAAAGTGATAGTGATAATCTAATAGGCAATAGCTCCAACTTTCCAGTCCAAACTAAAAGATGACTTGCATATTAAAACAACACTGAACCCAGAATGTTCCTCCATTGTGTCTGAAGTTTTCCCAGTATACGAAAACTCATAAAATTAATAACTTACCCAGATTCTCGAGTTGTGAATATAGTCCTCTTTCCAAAAACTGGTGGTTCCTAAACAAAGTGAAAAACATTAATCACATAGATTAAGAGAAAAATAGGGTGGGTTCAAATTTGAAAACTCCACAAAAGTTAAAGCGGCACTCCTAAGAACATAAATTCAGGATAAATACAAACCAGAAGGGAATTTTTTCTGAAAGCGCTTAAGCAGTTAGAGAACGGGCCAAACAAATTAACATTTTATGGTTGCAGGAAAAGAGACAAACCTAAGTACAGCATACTGCACATAATTCCCAAATAGCATGGAAACAAAAAAAAAAAAACTGAGTACAAAAATATTCGGAAACATGGATATGTCAATTTTCCAAAAATATAGATACGAAATGCTGGAGAAAGGTTAGATATTTAATCATAAAAGTGAAAAACATTAATGTTTAAACCCATGTTAAGGTTGAGAGAAAAAAACAGAAATTTGTTGAATGAGAATTGAGAGGTACCAAGGAAAGAGAGAATGGAGAGCAAATGAAATTTACATATTTATTGCTGTGTATGTTAGATGGTTTTACAAAGAGAGTGGATGTCCTTTATTTATAGGACAAATGTTCTTGGCATCCAAGTATGTGTGATGGCCAAGATATAATCTTGGTGACAGCCTGTCCATGTGAGCAGGTTTGCCCATGACAATGACTTTAATATGTACTATAATCAAGCTATATACATTCTAACAGTTAATCCCATAGATTATGAAAAAAACAAGGCAGTTAAAGCGCACTCCTAAGAATATAAATACGGAATAAATACATACAAGAAGGGAATTTTCTCTGAAAGAGCTTAAGTAGTTAGAGAATGAGCCAAACAAATTAATGTTAGATTTATAAAATGGGCCCAAAGTCTAGTATATAAAGACATCAAGCTCTCTATCTCAAAACCAATTGGCAATGAGAAGAGTTGACCCAAGTCATTATATACTAGACATATTTTCTCAAGGTACACCCACATAAGATAAGCAAGCCCAAAAAAAACTAGTCACAAGATAAGCCAGAAAAAATCTAGTAAATCACGAACAACTATTAGCCCAATTGATAAGTGATACTAGTTAAGAAATGAGTGATTTTGACCCTTAAGAAATGGACTGTAAGTGAGTAAGAATGAAGGCTAAGAAGAATGTTTATTTAGGCCCAAGGATAGCCCGCTCAAATACCATGTTAGATTTATAAAATGGGCCCAAAGTATAATATATAAAGATATCAAGCTCTCTAACTCAAAACCAATTGGCAATAGAAGAGTTGGCCCAAGTCATTATATACTAGACATATTTTCTCAAGGTATTCAATGTGGGGCAAGATATATACTCTAACAATTAACAATTTATGTTTGCAAGTAAAGAGACAAACTGAAGTGCAACATAATGCACACAACTCCCCAAACAGCATTGAAACGAAAAATCAGAGTACGAAAACATGGATACGTAGTTTTCCAAAAATGTAGATATGAAATTTTGGAGAAAGGTTAAATATTTAATATAATTTACATGGGGATTGATTCATAGTCAATGTTGTCAACTTAAGGTTATCCTTACAAAAGATCGTGACCGTCCATCCGTAGATCGAACGGTTAATAGAGCCCATGTCCGTAGTTTAATACTGCGGATAGGACAGATGTCTAGAATACCCCTCCTTGTAAAAGTCCCTCATCCGCAATATTAAATTGTGAACGCTAGGTATGGCCAACTGTAAATGGGAGTAGGATCATAAAGGAAGACCAAAATGGTAAAGTAGAAGCAAAATCGTAGAGTAAGACCAAAATCATAAAGTAAAAGCAAAATTGTAAAGTATGATTGTAGAGTACCCACCTGGTCCGTCCAATCCCTCTTCTTTTCTCTGTTCCAATTTTTGATCTTAATGAGTTGAATATAATTGAAATTTGACTTTTAAATTTTTTTTATTACTCAACTCCATTTTGGCGTAAGAAGAGAGAAGGGAGAGATTGGGTTGAAGAAGGAAAGAGTGAGCAAAACATGACCACATCCTCCTCCATCAATCATCCATCGCATAAAACGACGACGACCACAACTCTTTCCAATTTAAACAACCAGTTAAACATCTCTTTCTCTTTTTATTTATATATATATATATATAATATATATCAGAATTACCACTACTTATTTCTCTCTCTAAATTTTCGCAATCCACAAATCCAAATTGGAGGGTGGGTTTTTGGTTGGTGATGGAACAGAAGAGAGAGGCGTTGGAGATTGAGGGATTTACCAACTGACGTATTGGCTCATACTGGTGATGGAAGTGGTAGATCGGAATTGGGAGAAATGAAATTGAATTTTTTGCTGAATATGCATGATTTTGTCCTTTAATACTGTAGAGCCTATAAAACTAAAAAAATGAATATGGGTTCCCTGTTGGCCACACATAGGGTCCGCAACTTAATACTGCGGACGAAGGACTTTTACAAGGAGGGGTATTTTAGATATGTCTCGTCCACAGTATTAAACTGCGGAATACTGGAATTAAACTGTCGACGGGGTTCTATTAACCGTTCGATCTACGGATGGACAGTCACGATGTGTTGTAAGGATAACCTTATCCTTACAACGTTAGTTATGGATCAATCCTAGTATGTGTGTATATATATATATATATATATGTGTGTGTGTGTGTGTGTGTGTGCGTGCGCGCAATATTACATATATATTATATAAATATATATATCAATTTGATTAAAAAAATTATATACTTCCATTGATAATTATTAATTTGAATAGAATAGAACTAATCATCACCACTTATATATTTCATTTTTTTTCAAAATTAACAATCCAACTATAAGTTATGCCAACCAAGTCATAAAACATATCATTCATCTATTACAAGTTATGTCCCCATCATGAATCGTATCATCAGAGTTTCCAAGTACTAATTTTTTAAGGAGAAAAAAAACTAAGTCTTATTTCAAGTCTTGGGGACGGTTTCAACACATCTCCAAAATGTGATTCGTGACCTAGGAGAAGTTTCCATGTTTCAAAGGCACAAACCAAATATAGTTTTGATGTACTAAGAACATAATGGGGAACAGAATGTTAGTGGAAGGTCTTGAACCCAATACACAGAGAAAACGGGGTTACAATATCAACCTAAGTTACCAAATTGATCTAAATACTTAATTTGATAGAGAATGAGGCCAACAATGTATTTCATGCTTTGACACTGATAATGACAAGAACTGTTGCAATGGGATCGATACTTACATCATATTCTTCAAACTCATGGTTGTCAACCATGACAATGGTTGGCTTTGCACTAGGGTGTGGTCGGAGCAACTCCTGTGCTTCTTCCCATGTGATTCGCAACTCAATAGCATCTTCACTATGCATGAGCAGCCTCTTGCTTTTGGACCCAATGTTTCGAGACTTCTTTTTCTCTGGAATCACCATCTGTTGATGCATTGAATCCCCGTTCATCTTGCCTCCATGCTCTTCATTTTTCCTCCAACCAAAAGTATCCTACTCGGTGTAAATTAAACGTTCAGACAGAAGAATTAAGGTGAAATTCCAAAACTCCTCTCAGTGAATAGAAATTCCAGACCACTTACTGTAGGTAGGTCTTCGTTAACACCAGAAGCTGTAGAATCTCCAGAAGGGACACCGTTAGGAAGGATAGATGTTTTGGTGTCCTGTATATTTGCATATAAGCCATACGTCATTTGCTAAAACATCAAAAGGAACGAGTGTCAATAAATGGAGAAAAGAAAGACGCTGATGAAGCTTGACCTGTATGTTGACCAAGTTTGATGCCTTCCGACAGCCCATGACAAGCTTGCCTTCAGGATCTATCCGACTAAAGGTCACTGAAATCACAGAGAGTTGGTCAAACATTCATTAAACTATAAAAAGGCGAACAATGGAAAATTATCTGAAAGATTGGGACAATTACGTCTTATCAACTTTCAAAGAACTATTAGAGGAAAATGGAAATTATGCGGAAGATTGGGGCACGGATGTCTTAAGTACACATCAAGATGTATTACTACAATCAGATATGCATATAGATTACATGAATATCAATAATATTAAACAAATCATAGGATGCTGTTGACCACATTCATAATACAACAGAACAGATGAGAGATGGTTAGTGAGTCATTAGTACAATGTCTCACATACGAAACATGTACAAAATTCCATAAATAGTATTGGAAACACAAACATGTTGAACATAGTACCTCAGAGCCAAGTATTAGACAATCAGTGTCATACACCTATAATCAATATAGAAATCTCGATGTGACCAATGAGAACCATTTAAACAGGAGTAGATCAAAAGATTCCAAGAAAATATGAATCATGAATAAGAGATCTGAAACTATGCGGTAGTACAAATATCCTAAATTGTGATCCAAAGAACAGAACTTCCAGCTTATAAGAGTAAAGGATTTTGAATACTAAGTTACATAAAGAATCAATCATCTTGAAGGAAAATGGGAAAGAAGGGTACCGGTATCCCCAGCTTGTAGTTGCATATTCTGTATACAAGGGGTTACACCCTCTAAAACATACATCCGACTGTTATTATTGGGCCAAAATCTGAACTGAAATGTCCACTCATTTCCCTTTATATCTTTCATCCTTATTGGCACACCTTCAGATTGATTAATAGGAGGAAAATATGCCTGCAAAGCGTTGACCTTTAGCAAGGACACAGATCCAGGGAGTCAGAAATGAAGAAGAAGAATAAAGTAAAGACTTACTTCAGCGCATGCTTTTGGCAGGACCAAACGACCAATGCGACCAGCATCACTGGCACTAAGAACCTTCTCGAATAATGGCACGATTGTGGAATTCAAACTTTAAGATAACAAAATTAAGGTAAAGACTTCATTTGAATAAATGGATAAACAGACAACAATAGTAACATCCAGGTCGCATAGCGACAAGTCGACAATAACCAACTTTTAAAGACTAAATATAAACACATAAATAAGGATACTCTCCACATATTTTCTGCAGTTCTTGGTCTGTAATTCTTGGCCAATATCGGGGAAGTAACTGACTTCGGCCTCGCCCTTCCACAGGAGGCCTTGCAACCCGTGTCTGGGTGGCAGGCCCTTTATTTCCCTGTGTACTTACACTAACGCCAGACTTAGAGGGCTTGGGAAGAATATGACGTGTCCTTTGACCTTGTTCAAAAGGAGGAATTTTGTTCTTCTCTCTTCCTTCAACAACCCCCCCAGGTAAAGGTAGTACAGAATTTGGAGTGCTTAGAGGAGCGCTGAAGGAGAAATTCAAGGATGGCGGAGTTAGGGACTCATACATATCTTTAAGCCCTAGTGCTGGTCTATTACCATCTGGTTTGGAAAGTATAGACGATTGGCTAGACTGTTGGGAAAGATGCGAAAAGCCGGTGCCAACTTCCCCTGCTGGAAGCATGTTTTCTTCTCGCTTGGTTTGCACAATTGATGAACTTGGGCCACCTTTTTGAGATTGAAGGAAGACATTGGGTCCGTTGGTCTGATTTTCCTCCATAGTTTTGGTCAACTGCATGATCTTTTCCTTACCAACAACATTGCCATCCATACGATTTTCAATAACAGAGGGTTGTGGGTCGCAGATTGCTGCTAATGTGCCAAGTCCACTAAAAATATCATCACTTGGGATCTGCATGAACAAGTTTTAGAAAGATTGTGACACCATAAGTCTAACAAAAGATTATGAAAATTTCTTGCTTACCACTAAATACAAGATGACCAATTTTGTAAAACACTTGCTGCTTCCCAAATGAAAATTGAATAATGATAAACCAATGGAAGATCTAACAGAATGGGTACAATGCCTTTTTTGCGTGCATGTATAGTTTCAAAGACGTAGGTTGCAGTAGTTTTCCATACATTAAAGAGTTCACCCTACTAATTCTTTCCTCTCATCATTAAGCTTACTTTACTAAGTTTAAGAATAAATTGATGTATTCAGGTTTAAAGCAGTTCTTGTTTACTTTTGTAAAAATTTGTATAAAGAACAAAGAAAAAAGATATTACTCTAATAATATAAATTTAAATGGAGATTACATTCTACACCACAATTTATTATTTTTTTATTTTTCCGGAGGCACCCAAAACTACAACCCTTCGTGTTTGCACTTGGTAAACTTTCTAACACCAAAGTGCTTCTTGGAGTTATGAAGCCTTCACATGTATCTACTGGAGGCACTTACTTTATCACAACCACTCGAGCAGCTCCTAGGGGTTAGCTCGATGAGATTCTACGCAACATTGATTGTCCAAACATTACTAATAGAGTAATATGTAAAGCTTTAATCTTGTTAGACAACTAGAGACACTACTTTTGGCCCCAAAAGAAATTTGTCTGCCTCCACCCTTGTTTGACTACCGCTTTATCAACCTCCATTATCAGGTTTGTACAAGAGTGGAAAGATGCACTATATATCATCTACTGCCATGTTAATATAGAAAAGATTTATTAAAAAAATAACAAACAAACATGAACATACTTTGAATTCTCAAGATGTTGAGGTCAAACGTAACTATTTATCCATCCTTTTTTTGCATGGATTTCACATGCTTGTACCATGCACATGACTAGAAGTCGAGATTATGAAGTATTATAACAGACTCCTAAAGTCACGCGTATAAAATCTACTTATAGTGCTAGACATTAAGAATTAATTTTGATGCTAATTTCATAAATATGTCGATTATAAATCTAACAATCAACCGATGGAAAGAAAAAGAAAGAGAAAAAATGCACAAATCCATTATTTCAAGAAGTTTAGCTTGTGTTTTGAGATCTGGGCTATTGAATAACCGATTACCTGAATTTTTCTTATCAACTGAGATTCTGAACATATTATGCAGCGTAGACATCCTACACCTCCCAAATCCAAGTAGTCATGCAAACATTTTGAAGCGATGCATCCACAGTGAATATGCTGCCATACCAAATTGAACTAAGCTCAGTAGAGCATATCAGCAAATATGATTGGACAAACTATGGGAAATCAGGATTTATCGCATTACCTTCCCACAAAATTTACAATCCCTCCAGCCAGATTCGTCCAGGTGGAAAGTTTCGCAAAAAACTGAATTTTCATAAGCCGATCTAGAGTCCGCATCAGGACACGTCAAGCAAGGCCCATACAAAATAAAATCAACATAAAGAAACATAAATTACATGCATTGATGATATAAGCTGTATTTTTTTAGCACAAACAATTATAAGCAAAAATGATGTATTTTAGTGCCATGCATGCAATCCCAAAGTCTTCAACTGAACTAGGGTTCAAAGAAAAACTATGAAAATGATGTATTTAAGTATTTTAGTGCCTTAAATGCAATCCCAAAAATTTCAAACTGAATTATGGTTCAAACCAAAACTATGAAAGGATGCTGGTTGCAATTTCTAGAAAATACAGATTAGAAGCACAAGTATATAATTCAATAATTTTGTAAACAATGGATGATAGAAAGTATGAAACATAACTTCCATGTATCATGTAAACCCGTCACTGGAACCCATGCAGGCCGCAGTCTGAACAAAAACAAATTCTTAAAAAAGGAAAAAGTAATAAATGAAATTGACACATATGTAGGATTGCTACTTGAGGGCTAAAAGTAAAGCAGAGGGTGCTAGGATTAGTTTGTGTTAATATGACAAGCATCCCAGGGGTCACATTATTAACCAATTTCAGGAGGCAGCTGAGAACGCGGACACATATATCAGGAAAGTTTGAAATGTTGACAGGGTATAGAAAATGAATAAAGCACAATAGAGAATACAGGGAACAAAGATTGGCAATATATAGTGTACTTTGAGGACAATTATATGTATTACAGCATGCTTATTATAGTCCACTATTATCCATATGGCAGTAGTTCCCCTGTCATTATTCTGCCATGATCCTTGATTTATATTCAAATTTGTAACAAACCCACATTAAAATTAGGAGAGAAACCCAAAATAGAAGAGTCTCAAATGTTAAAACCCATGAACATGTGGCACAACACAGGAAATATCAGAAATATAGAAAGGAAGAAAAATCCCTAAAAAATCTCATAACGAAAAAGGAAGTCACATGAGATGTATTAGGGATTGCATCCGAAATTGCCCTGGAAACACGGAATGAAGCCGGACACAGATACGTGAAATTTGAGAAGGGGAGAGGAGGCTATAATAGGAAAATTACCCGCAGTTGTGACAGAGAGTGGCAAGTCCACCTGATTTCAAGACCCAACCATTCTTCCATTCAGCGGACGTCGTCGCCCGGCAAGCTTCGTTCATGCAAATCTTGGAGGCCATTGACCCAAATCAATCCTAAAAATCAAATCTTTAGCCCCATGCAACAAAATCCAAATCAAAACCCTAGAAGCAAAATAAAAATCTGAGGCAACGTATAAAAAGATCAAATCAATCCCAAAATTTAAAAGAGAGAGAGAGAGAGAGAGAGAATTAAGAAGAGGATTTTGAGACGAAAAGTGAGAAACAGGAGAGCACAGACATACATAAAATAGAACAGAATAGAGCTGACCTGGTACGGAATCTATGAAATGAAATCTAGAAATTGGCATTCACATTTGAGAGTAGAGAGCAAAGGAGAAGAGCTGATGGATCTAGGTAATTAAGAGAAGGAATGGGCGGATGAATGAATTGAAGTTGAAATTAGTGAGGATGAAGGTAGGTGGAGGGTTGGGATTGTAACGGCGGAGGTCCGTTGTTGTTGTTGTTGTTGTTTGGTGGATGGGGGCGGAGGAGGAAGAAGAGTTTTAAAGAAAAATAAAATAAATAATTAATAAATATTTTAGAGAGAGAGAGGGGGGGAGAAAGCGTGTATGCATGCAAGTAAAGGAGAAGGAATAGGAGGGAAGGATACAACAAGGAGAAGAAGGGAAGGGAAGGGAAGGGAAGGGAAGAGAAAGAAAAGATGAGAATCGATGCACAAAATGCAAAATGCATGCACGACGACACCACTGCTGCTGCTACTACTACAACTAAGTACTAATTCAATTCAATTCAATTCAATTATTAAGAGCCTCCTCTACTCTACCTGTTTAGGCCAGGCCAAAGGTCGTCTCTCCTCTAATTGACTAATTTAATTCAATTATATACTCTCTCTCTCTCTCTCTCTCTCTCTCTCTCTCTAGTAGTATTTACTGGTCGCCGCTCACCACCCCCTCTTCTTTTTCTTTCGGACATCCCTGTTTCTAGATTCTCGCATCACCCATATCCAAATTTATCACTTCTAACTTACCCCATTTTCATTTACAAATTGTTTTTCTCCCCTCCCCTCCCCATTTCTTCAAAAATTTCTATAAACCCCTCCCTCCTATTTTAATATTTTTTTATTTTTTTGCTGAGTACAACAAATTTAGATTTTTATGAAGAAAATATATATATATATATATATAGCTAGGAATTACTATAACTTATTCTCTAAATCATAATGAGCCTTTCCTTAATTCTGAATTGGCTACGGAGCTAGTAATTGATAACATTAGATAAGAATTTCAAATCTACCAAATTTACTACTACTTTTTATTATTATTGTTATTATTATTATTTAATTATTGTTTGTTTTAACAAGGGTCGTCCTCGTACAAGATTTTGGAATGCATCTGATCTAACTGGAATTAATTAAAAAGTTTTTATTATTGTTTTGTTGAATATTGATTCCTCAACGGTGTTTGACTTTTGGGGAAATTATTTATTGGCTGAATGGCACTTTTGTTCCTCCAAATTATCATTTACTTTTTAAGTCGTCTCTAATTAAAATTCATTTTTATTTTTTGTCAACTAAATCCTTAAAGTGGCTTTCTTTCTTGTGCGTTTCTGTCCCTTTTACTCAATTTGACTGTAACCCATCCCCACCCCACCCCACCCCACCCCACCCCACCCCACCCCACCTGACCTATTTATCTTTATTTGATTTCACATTTTTTGCACTTCTGTCCCTCTATGTTGCCCAATTTTTTTTTATTTTCAGAAAAAAAAATAGAAAATTTTAAAGTTTCATAAAATATATATTAAAAAAACTTTTCTTTAAGAAAAAAATAAAATTTATTTTTTAAAAAAATGAGTAAAGTTAAATAAAATATAGATTCAAAAAAGAAAACTTTAATTTTAGAAAAAAATAATTATTTTAAAATGATTAAAATTTCATAAAATAAAGATTCAAAAAATAAATTTATTTTTAAAAATGGGTAAAGTTTCATAAAATATAGATTCAAAAGAATAAATAAAAAATAAAACTATATTTTCAAAAAATAGGAAAAAAATTTAATAAATAAAGTTTAATAAAATATATATTTCAAAAAAAAAACCTTTACATACAGGAAAAAATGAATTTTTTTTAAAAAAAAAATTAGTAAAATGTAAGACCCCAACTTATTATAAATAAAATCTAATTTCCTCTAATTATTATTGTGAATAATAAGGTGTTAAATTGATATAATATTTTGGTTATGGGTGAAATGTGCAAATTTTGCAAAATAAGCAAGTGGTTATAAAATAATCATTGTTGTCGAAGAATATTCGTTTGGTCGTGGAATATTCTTGTTGTCAGAGAATATTCGTACGACGGCACAGTCATTTGTGGGCCTCATAACAAAATAATTGTCGGATGAAGAAAATGACAAGTTTGAGTTTTATAAATAACGACGTAGTTGTTACTGCTTAACACTTGTTGGAATACCCGGTGGTTAAAATACGATGTCTGGCGTGTGACGACCCCAAAATAGGTTCATTCCATCCAACCCATTCTCGTCGCCAAATACATGGTACGAAACAACTACAACTTTTATTATCACAACAATAAAAGCGTGAGTTTAAATACAAATATTATCTTCTGTACAATATTTATACTCAAATAAATCTTCATCACATTTATCGATACATTATTTTACAATAATGGTGAGGACTACTAAACAACTCTCTCTGTAACCTTCATTCCATACCCCACTAAGATTTCGCTACATTCTCGCCTCCCGAGAAGAAAATGGAACAACAAGGAAAAGGGTGAGCTCAACTAGCCCAAGAAAGAATGTTATGACTAAGATAATATACAACAAATTATCGTTAGTCTCCAACAGGAAAAATCTGATAGAATACAATGACAACAAGTTTCGGATCAATATTCGCGAATGAAATAATAATTCATAAGAGTTACGTGAGAGAATGAAATCTACTATAATCTATGAATTTAATAGCTTCATCATCAATATTTTATCCTCAGTAACATCAATCAATATTCATCTCAAATCAAATATTCATCTTTGCACCTACAGGCCAAAGATATTCATCAATCGATCATATTCATCTCAACACTGCTCATCTTTGCACTTTAAAGGCCAAAGATATTCATCGATCGGTCATGTTCATTTAAACACCGCTCATCTTTTGCACTACCAAAGCCAAAGATATTCATCAATCTACCATGTTCATCTCAACACTGCTCATCTTTTGCACTAAAGGCCAAAGATATTCATCAATCGATCATGTTCATCTCAACACTGCTCATCTTTGCACTAAAGGCCAAAGATATTCATCGATCACATGTTCATTTAAACACCGCTTTCATCTTTGCACTACAAAGCCAAAGATATTCTTCAAAATCATTCATCTTTGCACTACTGGCCAAAGATATTCAATAATATCATCATTTAAGACCGAGGATGATGAAAATATTTTTAAAGAACGAATCCGATGAAACAAAATGACAAGGATTAAGGATTAAGGATTAAGTACTTTGTTTTATCCATGTCCAACAATACCTCAAAAATAATCATAGTGGTGTAAAATTCAAGAATGATCAAAACATGGATACAATCGAAGCTAGTATCCGTAATAGATATTTTGGACGAAAAAGAAGAAATTTTATTTTTCGATGAATAGTGCCGATATCGTGAATAAAGGTCAGATATCGTGAATAGTCTTAGATATCGTGAATAGTAACTCACACACCAAAAGATAGAAATTCCACAAAAAACATTTTCACGCTTTCATGAATAATAGACTGTGAATAAGAATCGTGAATAAGTAACTCATGAATAGTAACTCGTGAATAAGTAACTCATGAATAAGTAACCCGATATGAAAAAGTTCCAAATTTGATAAAACTTCAGATCAACATTTCAAAGATAATGATATTGAAGAAATAATATCATTACGAAAAAAATAATATCCCTTACTTCAAAGAATCAAGATTTCTAAGGAAAGGTCAAGTGATGTTGAATGAAACTTGTCTTGATAAAGAACTCTCAAAGTATCTAAATACTCACAAAATATGCTCAATAATATAGAGAGAAAGAGAGAAAACTTTGTTTCGGTGTGATTTTCAATTCTAACTTAGCCCTTTCTATTTATAGAAAATGTTAGCCCTACCAAGCAGACTTGACCACTACCGATGGCTTTACTCTGCTACTATTGCCACCCACCACATTTGAAATAAAATTCAGCACATTTTTTCACCAACCACAAGTGGGGCCCACTCAATTCTAGAATTTTCCACCAAAATCAATTATAACCCTACTTTCCTAATCAAACACCTCTCAAAATTTATAACAAATCATTCGTGCATTTTAACGGTTCAAAATTTGTGGACATATACTCAACTTATGTATGTATAACATACCCAAAAATTACCACAATCCAACTATTTGATTAAAAATTATAACCCCATGATATATCTCAAAACCTCCGATTTGATTTTTTAATACCTCAATCCGATAAAATACCGATAAAACACCTCAACATTAATTCCTTCATTAATAACCACATAAATAAATCCATCATTTATATTCATATAAAATAAATATTTCCTTATCATATGAATCAATAATTAATTATTCACAAATAATATTACGTAATCACAATTATGACAACCGTGCCGCTCCTGAAGAGGGGGCTTTCCAATAAGGATCTCTCCTTCTTGGCGCATGAATTAGTGTGACCAAACCTCTCCTTAGATGTAACTTTCTAGACATTGCCAATAATGTTATCTAATAATATTATTCAAATAATATGAATTATTGATCTAATAATGGGAAATATCATGCATGCGACAATTATTATCAACAAAGAATAATATAAAATATCAACGCAAAGAATTATCAATCAATAAAATAAAATATTAAACAAGAATCACCGTGAAAATTATTGAGTAAGGCCATCTTACGCATTTAATCAATAATTCAACAATCTTGTCTGCATCCGGTGTCTTCTTTGTGCAAACCACGCCAGACATCGTATTTTAACCAATTTGAATATTCCAATGCAGGTCTTAATCAACAATAACTACGCCCAAGTTATTTATAACCACCCAAACTTTATTGCTTTTCTCTCATCCAATCGCTTTTCACATGGGGCTCACACATGGCTCGCCATCATCGCATTTAATATTCCCCGACAAGATTTAATATTCCACGACCAAACGAATATTCCCGACAAAAATGAATATTTTATAACCACTTGCTTATTTTGAAATATTTGCGATTTAACCCTTTAACTATCCACATTAATCAAATCAACCCTTACTATTTCAAAATAATAAATAAAGGAAATTCCTTTTTTATTTAAAAAATTTGGGTCTTACAAATGGATGCATGATGATTGATGAATTATCGATCCTTACGTAAGAAGGCACTACTCAATAATTGTTACGATGAAGCTTTATTCAATATTTTATTTTATTGATTTAATAATTGTGCATTGCGTTGATATTTTATATTATTGTTGTTTCAATAATTGTCAACTGCACAAAGATTTTCCATTATCGGATCAATAATTCATATTATTTGAATAATATTGTGACGCCCCAAAATTAGGTATACGTCACCCATCTTGGGTCGCCACTTACATGGTACATAAATTCAAATACAAACTTAATTATACATCCGTCGCAGTATAACATACGACAAATACATAAACCGAGAGTTCTAATAGGAATATTGTCATTTAGACAATATCCATACTCAAGGAGTCCTCATTACATTTATTGTCACACTATTTAATGTAATAGTGAGGACTACTAATGCTATCTTCTGGACCATCACTCTTTTCCCAGACTCGTCCAAATATATTCTCATTTCACGAAGAGAATAAAGAAAGAAAGGGTGAGCTCAACTAGCCCAAAGAAGAAATATTATGACTAAAATAATGCGTAATAAATTATCATTAGCCTTCAACAAAGTTAAACCGATAAAATACAATAGACAACCAGCTTTAATCTGCAATGAATATGCAATCCATTAAAAGAGTCAAGTAGAAAATAAAGTCTACTATCTTTTAGGTTTTAAAAGGTTTTCATCAATTTTTATCACTAAGACTCAGGTTTAATAAATAAACCACAATATCTAATCATCCCTGCACTACTATCAAGGATTTTCATCAAATTATCAATGGTCATGACTATACCGAATCACCCCCGGTCATAATCATACCAAAAACTATCCATCACCGCATTACAGCCCCACGAGGACTTTTTATCACATCATTTATATCAAGCCATGATTATACCGAATGAACCTCGGTCATAATCATACTAAGTTCATCTATGCACGTAAGCCAAAGATAACTTTCAACATAATATAAACATGAGGATGATGACAATGATATAAGAATTCATAGAAGAAGTTCAAGAATTAATTTCTCTAGGATTTATTAACATCCAAATTGTCAACAAGATACCGCTTGTAGAGTAAAATTCAAGAATGATCGTAAGAATATTTCCATGAAAGATATCTTTGGATGAAACGCAAATATCAAGGATATTCTACTAATTTCATGGAGTATAGAAGTCAAAGTTTTAACTAACCGGGTATAAATAAAGAATGGAATAACAAAAGAAATCACCATGCGCGGCAGATTGTGCCGCGCAGACAAAGTTATTCAACAATGTATAATAATAACGGAACCAGTCGTCGGTGAAATTCACACCGAAGCGTGATGATCCAATGTAATAATAAATACTTGAATAATAAACAATGGAACCAGTGCCAGTGTAAAACACACGCATGTGATATTCCAAATGTATAAATAAATGCGAATAATAAACAATGGAACCAGTGTCCTGTGTAAAACACGCGATGTGATATTCCAATGTAATAATAAAGAATGGAATAATGTAAGAAGATCACCAAGTATAGGGATTCACAGTATACGAGTTATTCCAATGTAATAAATAAGGATGGAATAACATAAGGATTTCACCAAGTATAGGGTATCCGCATATACAAAGTTATGTATAGGGTATACCACTTTTACAAAGTTATTCCAACAGTAATAATAATGAATGGAATAACAAGAGGTCTCTTCATGAATACAAACGAATAATATCCCTTACGGTATAACAAATAATACCCCTTACCGTAAAAGACAATCGGAAATCAAAGTAAAGAAGTACCGTAATACTCTTCTTCTTTCTCTATAGATTTTCTCTCTATAGCTTCTCTCTATAATTTCTCTCTCTGAGAGTTTCAAAGTGAATTAAGTAAGAAAATAATGAAGGAATGAGCTTCTATTTATAGGAAAATAAAATGCATAGTAATTAATCCATGAATTATTCCAGATTGATTTACTTTAATCGACTATCCATATTTAAAGCAAAATCTTTTAAATAAAATATAATATATTCTATTTATATAAAAACATTTTACTATACAAACACTATGCAACACTATGCAAAACACTATGCAAAATACTATGCAACACTATGCATAATAAAATATAATATATTCTATTTATGTAATAACTTTAATAAAGTATTCGCTTTATATAAAAGATGTTTACTTTTATTACGTTAATAATAATGAATAAAACAAAACGTCATTATCGCTATAATAATTCATATTATTAATCGACAATAATGGAACCAAACCGAAAGACTTCTTCACATAAGCATCAATAATCAATACCGTATTATTATACTACTACAACCACCACACGACATCGCATTTTACTACTAATGAGTAGTTCAACAAGATCAACAGAAAAACTTCCGTCGTTATTTTAATAAAATATTTTTGTCGCTTTCTCAATCCGACAATAATTACATTGTGGGGTCCACCAATGATTGAGTAGCTGTGCGAATATTCCCTCGCTAAACCCAAGAATATTCCCCACCAATCGAATATAATATAACCACTTGCATACTTTGCAAAATTTATAAATACTACCCACAACTATAATATTATCTCAAATTCACACCATAATATTAAAAATTATTTCGACAAAATTTAAATCTTTATTGATAAAATCTGGGGTCTCACAATTTCCCTCCTTATGGAATTTCTTCCCCGAAATTAGGGTACGTACACTGTATGATAAAGAGGTGAGGATACCTTGAATACCTTTTATCGTTAAAAACATTAAATTCATCTTTGCAATCCCACCAAAGATATTCATTAACAATTCATCTTTGCACTACAAAGCCAAAGATATTTATTAACAATTCATCTTTTATCTGCAGCCAAAAGATATATAATCAAAAACCAATAATACTCGAGACTCAACAATAAGATCACAACTACTTTAATTATCCATGCACTTCTTGGTAAGGATATTCGTGTTTTCAATCTGATCGTGATATATACCGAATAATCATCATCGTCATAAGCATACCAAGTCCATCAATGCACTACTACGCCAAAGATGACTTTTACCACATCCATGAATTAATATTTCATTGCTGAGACTTTTACCACATCCACGAATTAATATTTAATTTTCTTCATATATGATATTATTGTTAGGTTTGTAATATTCATGTGCGCAATCAAATTGCAAAAAAATTGCGGAAACGTGTAAAATCAGAGTTTTAAAATTTTTACAAACCATATACCCGGATCACCCTTTATGCACAATTATCAATTAAACGAAGAATAAGAAATTATGAAATCATACCAGAAGAAACGAAGCTTCCTCGTGCACGAAGTTCACCTCCTACTTCTCGCGATCTCCTTGAATCCACCGGGTTTGGTTCCTTCCTTTGATCAACGTTAGCCACCCATGTGTTTGGCCTCTAGAGGTGATCCACCAAGGAAAAAGAATTTTCAAGAAGAAGGGGTATTGACTCAAACCCTAGTTTTCTATCTCTATAGAAAAGAACGTACTCTCCAACCAATTGGAATTATGACGTATGTCAGAAGTCAACAACCCCCACCCATAATAAGACTCTCTTATTTATAGATGTGGGCAACCCACCTTAACAATTAAGGAATTGGGATTAATTTAATTAATTAAATTCTTTTAATTAATTAAGCTCCCTAATCTTATTAGGGATAATTAATTAAACTCCTTTAACTAATTTTTCTTCCTAATCCAATTAGGAATAAATGAGAGTACTTATATTAAATTAATTCCTAAACTCTTTTAGAAATTAAAATAATAATAATTGTAATAATATTAATAAGACTCCTCTTATTAATTTATATTTAATATTTTAAAATATTAAATAATAAATATTAAGCTATTTAATTTATTCTATCACCATAGATTAAATTAAATATACATAACATATTATTACGATTATGCCATTAACTTCTTAAATAATTATTCTTCCTTTTATGGTGTGACCCTTTAGGTTCTCCATATTAAACCTATTGTGAATAAATCAATTAGAATAATTCTAATCTTATTTAAATAAATAAATTAAATAATTAATTTATTTAAATAAATAATATTTATTCTACAATAGGGATAAGCCTCTCTAGCGATCAACGACTTTCCAGATAATATAGATTTCAACATTAATCATAAAAGAACCTTTGAGTAAATAGTTACCATACAATTCAATCCTTCCACCATACAATGTCCCAATTAAATATAAGATGGAATTACCACAAGTCTTATTTTATTTAATTATATGTATTTCGACTCTTAAATGCACAACTCCAAATAATGCAAATTAGAAACTCCTTTCTAATTTCATTCATTTAACCAAGGACTCTCTTTGGGTTGTCATTTATCGAATCACATAGACATTTCTCTTCTTTTATTAGAAGTGATAGATTCTTTATTGATCATACATTATCTCTATGTATAACTTATTATACCCAAGCATACCCTTTGATATACCCTAAGGGTCTTAAGGAATAAGTCAAAGTATAACTCATCATACACAAGATACTATGATGATCTCAAGTCCAAGGATCACTTGTACTACTACCACTACAGAATTCCTATCGACAGCAAGTAAAACTCTATTAGGTATTCCTTAAATGAGCCACGCTCAAAGGAACTTATTCTCTAATAAGCACCTACATACTTGTTTTAGTGTCTCCACACAAATAATCATGAGATCAATCATCCTCATCCAATGAGCAAGTTAACGTATGTACCAATCTATCCTGGATTCACTAATCCCCAATTTAGTAATCCAATGATTGGGAACTATTTTAGTTTTAAGCTTTCTAAGAATTTAGATCTCATTAGAATGATCATCATCATTATTCTAAAAGCATTGCTTAAAACTATGGGTTTATCACATATTATAAAACAAAGATCATGTAGATAATTAAAAGCCTTTAATAAATTAATACTTTTTATTAATAAATGAATAAGATTGTTACAAAGTATATGCTTTATCATCAAACATGATCGGCTTGTGTGCATACTACTTTACAATCTCCCACTTGCACTAAAGCCAATCGTCATGGTATCTTATACTCTTATTCTCTAAGTGACGATTATCCTGTTGCATTGGATAAGCTTTAGTTAATGGATATATAATGTTGTTCATGAGAGTCCACTATCTCTATAGTGATTTCCCATCTTTCAATGATTCTAATAATCAAATGAAAGTGCCACAACACATGTTTAGATTCAAGATGAGACTTAGAACTATTCCTAGTTCGTAATGAACTTTTAATCCAAACAATCAACTTGCAGCCTTCATTTATAGCTATTTACTTTGTCTTTATCACTAAACCAAAGAACTCTTTTGCTGTTTGGAACCTTTCCAATTCAACGCCACTACCGATCATGGTAACACTTTACCTTAAAGTGAATTTTCTTCGTCTTGTCTCATCTTCAAAAACTTGAGTCTCATAAGCCCTCTAGTTTTAATTCGCACCCACCATGTATCTTTCACATCCTTAGTCTTAAGTGGTTAAGCACTTTAAGATGTTTTTCACTGACTCATAGTGAACTTCTCCATAATATGACTGATCAACATCAGGTCTCGTACATTTCATTGCATACATGATTGTCACTCATGCGACCTCTCTTTTCAGGAGTCTGTGGGGACTATTAGGAGAGATACACTCCAAGGGCTCATCAACATGAGACATCCCATGGATTTTGCCATGCTAAACGACTTTAGCATCAAATGAATATACGTTCCTTGGGTTAAGTCGAGCATCCTCTTAAATCTATCTATATAGATTTATATCCCCAATTAAGATACTCTTCCAAATCATTCATGGAGGAATGTTTAGACAACTTTATCTTTACTGATTGTAGCATTGGTATGTCATTCCTTATCCGTAGTATATCAACATATAATATTAGGAATGTCACGACGCTCCCACTGACCCTTTTGTACACACTAGAACTCTTACCTCATCGTATGTAACTGGATCATCATCATTAATGATGCGTACCTCATCATCATCATCTATGATGAATCCATACCTCCTAGGTATCTTCAAGATTATTCCGATTTACGATTCTATTTGTGGTACAATAGAGTTCTATCTACATGTGTTCCTCTTATTTGACTTATAGTGTTTTGTGGTTCATGAACTCTTCAAGATCTATAATCCTCCCACTAGCCCTTTCAATGATAAACACCTTTATCTTAGAAGGCGCGTGTTTCAGAACAAACACCTTTTACTAAGTAGGATTATAGAACATATACCCTAAACTTACTTTAGGATGTCCCACAAATTGTACTTGTCAAATCTTGTCCCAAGCTTATCCTTTGAAACATTTTCACATAAGTTGACAACCCCTTAACTTAACATACTTAAGATTAGGTATCCTCCCCACATCCATAACTTTTATGAAGTCTTGGGGCCGGATTTTGAGGTTACCATTTTCGTAGATATGCAGCCATTTCTAGGACATGATCCTAGAAGGATAATGGAATGTCGTTAAAATCATTTTGGACCGTACCATGTTCAACAAGGTATGATTTTTCCTTTCGTATACATCAATCAATTATTACGTATCATGAGGTGTCCATTATGAGAAAAACCATTTGAGATGATCTAGAAACTTATTGCACAAGTATTTATTCCTTGATCTAATCAAAGAATCTTAATACTTTGCCAATTTGTTTTTCACTTCAATTCTTTGAACCTTTCAAATAATTCATACTTGTATTTCAAAGAAATACACACATTCAACTCTTTGAATGATCATCTCCTTTTCTTATACTAATTTGTTCAATATGCAAAATTATTTTCATGTAAGTCAAGTATACAAAATTTATTAAGTAATATTCCAGCTTCTATACAAAACATTATTATTATAAATAGAAACAACAATTGTTCTTAATTATAATACCAAAGATTTCATTGTCCAACAATAAAATGGAAATAATATTTTTAACAAGAACCGGAATACAATAACAACTTATCGACTTAATAGATTTGCTCAGTAGGCATTGCTAAACTATAAGTTTCTATGGCTAATATGGCAACCTTTGCTACATTTTCCGCATTATAGGATTACTTATATTTGTTTAGCTTTCAACTTCTTTTGGTCCCTTCATAAATCTATATTTATGATAACCAAAGTCAGATCCAATACCCAAGTAGAACCTTGACTTAAAGAAAATTTTATTTTAAATCATGAACAAATTTGTATTTATAACCGAAACTTCACTAAGCTTCTTTGGTTAGCCTCTGCAAGATGCTTCTCGCAGCTTTCTTTCCAAAGGTCCGTGCTTATTGCAGCCGGAAGCAAGCTCCTTTGCTATCCGTGTCGCTTTTGTTCTTATTATCCTTTGTTTTGCCTTTCTATTTACCTTGTTTGAATCATTCTTCTTTTTAAGATCCTTTGGCCCCCTACCAAGAAGACTTGATCTTTCTTGGTTGAAAGTGACTCTCAACATTTTTCAATATATTTAAGCAAATCAATGAGTTCGATATCTAGCTTGTTTCATATGAAAAATTCACAACAATTGTGAAAGGAGTCCGGAGTGAGTGCAAGATCAAATCTTGGCTCAACTCTCCATCCATGACAAAACCAAATGTCTAATTGATCAATCAAATTGATTATGTTAAGAACTTTTTGTCTGCATTATAGTGCCATTAGGCCATTCTAGATCTAAGAGCTCCTTAGATATCTCGATATCTATCGGTCCCACTTTCCTCACCATCAACTACTTGATGTGCGGGAATATAGTAGGAGCATCCATAGTTTCATCTTGTGGACGAAGCTCATTACTCACGGATGCGAGCATGATGCATCGAGCCAATCAGGCATCATCTTGCCACTTTCTAAAAGTAGCAATCTCTTCCTCGTAGGCATTATCTCGCAACCATTGCAGGGATAGGCGTATTAAGACATAAGATAGCTTTTCAAAATATGAGAACTATTCTCAAATTCCTTAACCAATCCGCTTTAATTCTTGGCCCGTTAATTTAGCATCTAATATGCTTCGCAGATGATAGTAATTTTAGACATTGTAAAATTTCAGAAATGAATTTGTAATTAACAACATTTTTAACATACATTCTTTTATTAATTACCAAAATAAATTAGGTCTTGTTTTTAAATTGGTATCTCCCACTATTTTCTTCAAACTATATTACCTCACTTATATAGTTCTAAGCAAAATCTAATTAAAGATTTGCTAGTGAGAATAAGGATCCCATTTCAAATGTATATAGCCTTGTGGTGACACAACAAACTATATATAAATAAATAGGTAGACAACATTTGTCAATTACATCAACTATGCAACTCCTTTTCTTTTTGCCTCTTAGATTATTTTGATCAGTGGGTGGCACATCCCAATCAAAATTATCCAAGTTAAGTCCGACCTAGCACTCCATATATTCAAAAAGAAAATATCATCCTTGTGGTGACACAACAAAACAATATTGTTCAATTTTCTTTATAAGCATCAAATGTGATAAATTAACATCTTAAATACTTAATACTTGCAGGTGGTGACACAACAAACTCATATTAAATATTTAATACTCTATTAATTTTATCATGCTGAAGGCTGACGTTCGATATTCCAAATATCTTTGAACGCTTAGGACTTAATATAAAAAAAAATTGAGGGGTTTGTTATTAATTTGTCTCATCTTGTTTAAGCGCATTTATTTATATATATATAAAATACGCGTCGTATTAATGAACATGCGAAGCATGTTTGCATAATATATAATATATATAGTATAAGCATGCATATATAGAATACTATATTCTACCCGGATTGATTATGGACTTTTATTCTAGTTTGGTTCACTAGAGCCACCAAGTGAACTAAAAGGTCAAACCCTAGGGTGCAAAAAATAATATTTAAATATAACTATTACATTTAAACCCTGGCTCCATTACAAATCGGGTCTTCAAGCGCTCCTTGTTCCTTGATCTCCAATTCTTCAAAATTAATTCTAACTATTTCTATTACAAAACTATTTAAAATAAATAGAAACCTTGATCAACAGTCAAGGGGAAGTACATAGGAGAGAGTTAGAATTTACATTAAGAAAAATTAGAGAAGACGAGGTACGCAGACCCCATTTAATAAACCCCATACATTCATGCATCCAACTAAAATAAAATCCAATCGCATTGGTCAATAAATTCATAATCAATCCCATTTATTATCATACACATCATCATATGCATCAATAAATAACATTCATCATATGAATAATAAACATTTAATATATATATTGATATCATTTAATGGAAAAATTTAGTTAAGTATAAAATCTAATTTTTGAATCAAAATAAACTCCTTTATTTTAATCCAAATTTAAATCAAAATAAAACTATTTTATTTTAATTTATCCAATTTTGAATAAAATAAACTATTTTATTTTAATCAAAATCTTTAATCAAAATAAACTCCTTTATTTTAATTAATTATGAATCCAATTCCAAAAAAATCTTTAATTAAAATAAACTCTTTTATTTTAATTAATTATGAATCCAATTCCATGTAAAAAAAATTATTAAAGGAAACACGAATTCTTTTCCTATTCACAAATAAACTCCTTTATTTTGAATAATATGAAATCTTATTTCATATCTAAATAAACTCCTTTATTTAAGGAAATTAGGATTCTTTTTTCCATTCACAAATAAACTCTTTTATTTTGAATAATATGAAATCTAATTTCATATCTAAATAAACTCCTTTATTTAAGAAAAGATGGAATACAATTTCAACTCCAATTAGTTATCATGAAATCCAATTCCAACTCTAATTAGTTAGCATGAAATTCTAATTTTAAAATTAAAATAACATCTTTATTTTAAAATTAAAATAAACTTTTATTTTAAAATTAAATTAAACTTTTATTTTAGTTATAAAATAATTAAGAATATATATATATATATATATATATATAGTATATATATATAACTATTATATATATATAATATAATAACCAATATATATATATATATTATATAAAAAAACGTGTCCTTTAAAAAACTATACATGCTCCTGCCGAAATTTGTTCCTGTTAAGTAACTTGTTGCCTTGAATCATGAAGCTCCAGGAGCAAGTATAATAATATATATAATATATATACAACCTCCAACGAGTCAGCAGCGAATTCATAATACAGCATCACGCACGGAATGGTTATTATATATAATATATATATGTGGCACGTGAATCCGGTAAAATAAATAAAACTGACCCACGTTTTTTTTTTTATTAAATTTTATACAACAAAATTATGCCTAATTAAATTGTTCTAAACACATACAATATACATATTAAATCTGAACAATTAATAATTTGCATAAAGGTTTGGCTCTGATACCACTGTTAGGTTTGTAATATTCATGTGCGCAATCAAATTGCAAAAAAATTACGGAAACGTGTAAAATCAGAGTTTTAAAATTTTTACAAACCATATACCCGGATCACCCTTTATGCACAATTATCAATTAAACGAAGAATAAGAAATTATGAAATCATACCTTGTAAACGAAGCTTCCTCGTGCACGAGTTCACCTCCTTCGCTCCGATCTCCTCAATCCACCGGGTTTGGTTCCTTCCTTTGATCAACGTTAGCCACCCATGTGTTTGGCCTCTAGAGGTGATCCACCAAGGAAAAAGAATTTTCAAGAAGAAGGGGTATTGGCTCAAACCCTAGTTTTCTATCTCTATAGAAAAGAACGTACTCTCCAACCAATTAGAATTATGACGTATGTTGTAAAAGTCAACAACCCCCACCCATAATAAGACTCCTCTTATTTATAGATGTGGGCAACCCACCTTAACAATTAAGGAATTGAAATTAATTTAATTAATTAAATTCTTTTAATTAATTAAGCTCCCTAATCTTATTAGGGATAATTAATTAAACTCCTTTAACTAATTTTTCTTCCTAATCCAATTAGGAATAAATGAGAGTACTTATATTAAATTAATTCTTAAACTCTTTTAGAAATTAAAATAATAATAATTGTAATAATATTAATAAGACTCCTCTTATTAATTTATATTTAATATTTCAAAATATTAAATAATAAATATTAAGCTATTTAATTTATTCTATCACCATAGATTAAATTAAATATACATAACATATTATTACGATTATGCCATTAACTTCTTAAATAATTATTCTTCCTTTTACGGTGTGACCTTTAGGTTCTCCATATTAAACCCATTGTGAATAAATCAATTAGAAATAATTCTAATCTTATTTAAATAAATAAATTAAATAATTAATTTATTTAAATAAATAATATTTATTCTACAATAGGGATAAGCCTCCCTAAATGATCAACGACTTTCCAGATAATATAGATTTCAACATTAATCATAAAAGAACCTTTGAGTAAATAGTTATCATACAATTCAATCCTTCCACCATACAATGTCCCAATTAAATATAAGACATGGAATTATCACCAAGTCTTATTTTATTTAATTATATGTATTTCGACTCTTAAATGCACAACTCCAAATAATGCAAATTAGAAACTCCTTTCTAATTTCATTCTCCTTGGCCAAGGACTACTCGGGTTGTCATTTATCGAATCACATAGGACATTTCTCTTCTTTTATTAAAGTGATATATTCTTTATCGATCATACATTATCTCCATGTACAACTTATTATACCCAAGCATACCCTTTGATATATCCTAAGGGTCTTAAGAATAAGTCAAAGTATAACTCATCATACACAAGATACTATGATGATCTCAAGTCCAAGGATCACTTGTACTACTATCACTACAGAATTCCTACCGACAGTGAAGTAAAACTCTATTAGGTATTCCTTGGCGAGCCACGCTCAAATTGAACTTATTCTCTAATAAGCACCTACATACTTGTTTTAGTGTCTCCACACAAATGATCATGAGATCAATCATTCTCATCCAACGAAGCAAGAACGATGTACCAATCTATCCTGGATTCACTAATCCCCAATTTAGTAATCCAATGATTGGGAACTATTTTAGTTTTAAGCTTTCTAAGAATTTAGATCTCATTAGAATGATCATCATCATTATTCTAAAAGCATTGCTTAAAATTATGGGTTTATCACATATTATAAAACAAAGATCACGTAGATAATTAAAAGCCTTTAATAAATTAATACTTTTTATTAATAAATGAATAAGATTGTTACAAAGTATATGCTTTATCATCAAACATGATTGGCTTGTGTGCATACTACTTTCAATTATTTATTCAATATCATTATGTCGAAGTATTGATCTGAATTTTTATTAAATTTGGAACTTTTTGTGTCGGGAGTTACTATTCACGATACTCTGCACTATTCACGATACTGATGTAAGACCCGACTTTTTATAAATAAAGATGAATTTTTCTATAAATATTATTTTTGAATATTATGGAATAAATTTGATATAATGTTATAGTTGTGGGTAATATTTATAAATTTTGCAAAGTATGCAAGTTGTTATAAAATATTCGTTTGGTGGGGAATATTCTTTTTGTTAGGGAATATTCGTATAATGGCTCAATCATTGGTGGACCCTCATTAATAGAATTATTGTCGGATTGAGAAAACGACAAAATATTTTATAAAAATAACTACGGAGGTGTTACCGTTAAAGCTGTTGAACTACCCTTGGTAAAAGTACAATGAATCTGCCAGAAGTTGCATAAGAAAGACACTCAGATTGATTATTGATGCTTACGTGAGAAGTCACTCAGTTATGCTCAATTATTGCTACAGTAATTGCTGCATCATATCTCTTATATTATTGATTCAATTATTGTCACAAGATCATCATCATATAATATGTTATAAGATTAAATCAATAATTGAGACGACAAGTTATAAATGATTAATAATTGTTGAAAGATTAAATATGTGTTGATGAAAAAAAATGATTTGTGGTAAGTTTGATTATTTTATGGGGGCTCATATGTCATCATCTAAGAGTCTCTTCACAATAGTAATTACCTTCACAATAGTAATTACCCTTGTGAATAGTATTTACCTTCGTCAATAAGTAATTACCTTCGTCATAAGTAATTACCCTTGTGAATAGTATTTACCTTCGTCAATAGTATTTACCTTCGTTAATAGTAATTACCTTTACCGACGTCCGAACCACTTGTCATTTCACATTACAAAGGCCGAACCACTTGTCGCTTTCACATTACAAAGGCGCAAAACCGTTCGTTGCCCACTTGCCTTTTCACACGGCGGTGCTAAGCTAGAAATCTTCTATAAATAGAGGCCTAGGGCTTCATTATTTTCACTTAATTCATTCAAGCTATAGAGAGAGAAAGTATAGAGAGAATAAGAGAGAGAAAGAAGAAGAGTATTTTGTTACTACACTGCGCAAAAGATTTCAATCTCCTACCAAATGTAAGGGGTGTTATTCTTTCTTATTCATAAAGAGAACTGTTGTTATTCCATTGCTTATTATTCTGTGGAATAACTTTGTATAATGCCATTTACCTATACTTGGTGACATTCTTCTATTATTCATTGGAACATCCTGCTCATGTGTTTTACACCGGACCGGTTCCGCTCTTTATTATTACTCTGTTAAACATCCTCGTCACAGTGTGTTTTACACCTACTTCGGTTCCGTCTTTATTATTACATTGGAACATCCATGCATGTGTGTTTTACACCGACTGGTTCCGCTCTTTATTATTCATTGGAATATCCTATCTGTGTTTTACACCGGATCCGGTTCCATCTTTATTATTCTGCTGGAACATCCTGCATCTGTTTTTACAATTTGACCGGTTCCGCTTTTATTATTCATTTGGAATATCCTATTCATGTTTTTACACCGGATCTGGTTCCATCTTTATTATTCTCAGTTGAACATCCTGCTTGGTGTGAATTTCACACGACCCGTTCCGTTATTTATTATTTTGTTGGAAGAACCTCATGCATGCGATTCCTATCGCATGCATGGTGATTTCTTTTGTTATTCCATTCTTTATTATACCCATTGTTAAAACTTTGACTTCTATACTCCATGAAATTAGTGGAATATCCTTGATATTTGCGTTTCATCCAAAGATCTTTTCATGAAAATATTCTTCCGATCATTCTTGAATTTTACTCTACAAAAACAGATGTCATATTGATAATTTGGGCGTTAATAATTCCCCGATAAAATAATTCTTGAACTTGTTTTATTGAATTCTTATATCATTGTCATCATCCTCATGTTTATATTTTTTAAAAGTCATCTGTGGCCCCAGAGTGCATAGATGGACTTGGTATGATTATGACCAGAGACTATTGAGTGTAATCATGGTAGTAATGTTACAAATGATGTGGTAAAAATCCTCGATTACCGTAGTGCATTGATGGATGATTGTTGGCATGATCATGACCATTAATAAATACACAAATATTCTTGGCCCGTAGTGCATGAATAATTGTGGTCGTGATACTAAAAGAATATCCTTGGTAGTAGTCGGGGGTGATTCGATGATGTGGAATATTTATTAAAGTTTGAGTCTCAAATATAACAATGATGAAAAAACCTTTAAAACCTAAAAGATAGTAGACTTTATTTTCTACTTGACTCTTTTAATGGATTGCGTATTCACCGCAGCTTAACCCGGTTGTCTATTGTATTTTATCGCTTTAACATTGTTGAAGACTATTGATAATTTATTCTCGCATTATCTTAGTCATAATATTTCTTCTTGGGCTAGTTGAGCTCACCCTTTCTTTCACCGCTTTCTCTTGAAATGAGAATATACCGGGACGAAGCCTGGGAAGCAGTGATGGTCCTGAAGATAGCATTAGTAGTCCTCACTATTCGCGAAATAGTGTGATAATAATTGTAATGAGGACTCTTTTTGAGTTTGTATAATATCTAGTAGAGCGATATTTGTATTTAAACTCACGCTTTATGTAAGTATTATACCTACGCAGTTATGTTAAGTAAGTTGTATTTAAATTACATACCATGTAAGTGGCGACCCAAGATGGGTGATGTATCCCTAATTTTGGGGCGCCACATACTGACTATTCAATTAAAAATGTAATTTTCTTCTTTTGTCCAAGATGTCTATTATGGTTACTATCTTTGATTGTATCCATGTTTTGATCTTTATTCTTGAATTTTGCTTCAAAATTGGTTATTATGGAGTATTATTGATCTTGGATAAACCGTTATACTGAATCCTTACTATTTGTCCTTCTCTCTCACCGGATTCGTTTTCTTTAAAATATTTTCATCATCTTCATCCTAAATGATGATATTATCAATATCTTTGGCTCCGTAGTGCAAAGATGAATGATTAACTCGATGAATATCTTTGGCCGTGTAGTGCGAAGATGAACATGTGTTGAGATGAACATGGCCAACTGGTGATACAAATGAATATCTTTGGCCTGTAATGCAAAGATGAATATTTGATTAAAGATGTATATTGATTATTGTTACAGGGATAAAATATTGATGATGGACTTTTAAATCTTAGAAGATAGTAGAACTCATTCTCTACTTGACTCTTCTAATGGATTGTTGTTTCATTGCAGCTTGTTGATCTAAAACTTGTTGTCTATTATATTTTATCGATTTCTCCTGTTGAAGACTAACGATAATTTGTTGTATATTATCTTAGTCATAATATTCTTTACTAGGCTAGTTGAGCTCACCTTTTTCCTTTTTGTTCCATTTTTCTCGTGAGGTGAGAACATAACAGAACTAGTCAGGAGTACGGAGTGATGGTTCTAGAAAGATGTTTTAGCGATCCCTCACTATTTCAAAAATAGTGTTTGAATAATTGTAATGAGGACTTATTTGAGTTTGGATATTATACATAACATAATATTTGTATTTAAACTCACATTATGTGTTGTCGTATTTTGCACTGACAATTATATTATTGAAGTTGTAGTTTGCTTTACAGATCATGTATTTGGCGACTCGAGAATGGGTGTTGTATACCTATTTTGAGGCGTCACATAAAATTTCATAAAATATAGATTCAATAAAAGTATAACAAAAAATAAATCTTTATTTTCGGAAAAAAATTTATTATTTGAAAAATGATTAAAGTTTCATAAAATATATACTGATTCAAAAATAAAAATAATAAACAATATTTTAAAAAATAAATTTTTTTTGTAAAAATGAGTAAAGTTTAATAAAATATAAATTCAAAGAAATGAAACTTTATTTTAGGAAAAAAAAAATAAAAATATTTTTAAAAAATATGAGTAAAGTTTCATAAAATATAGATTCAAAAAATAAAATAATAAACAATATTTTAAAAAAATAAATTTTTTTTTGTAAAATGAGTAAAGTTTAATAAAATATAAATTCAAAGAAATGAAACTTTATTTTCGAAAAAAAAAATAAAAATATTTTTAAAAAATATGAGTTAAGTTTCATAAAATATAGATTCAAAAAGGCAAAACAAAAAATAAAACTTTATTTTCGGAAAAAATATTAATTTTATTTTTTTTAAAAAAATGAGTAGAGTTTCATAAAATATAAATTTAAAAAAATATCAAATAAAAAAATTAAAACATTATTTTCAAAAAAAGAAAGAATTTTTATTTTAAAAAATGGGTAAAGTTTAATAAAATATAGATCCAAAAAATAAATAACTATATTTTCAAAAAAATAATAATGTTTTTTGTAAAAATGAGTAAAGTTTGATAAAATATAGATTCAAAATATAAAACTTTATTTTCAGAAGAAAAAGTTAATTTTTTTAAAAAAATGAGTAATGTTTCATAAAATATAGATTCAAAAAAGTAAAAAAAAAAACTTTATTGTAATAAAAATAGAAATTTTTTATTTTTTTAAAAATGTATATATTTTCATAAAATATAGATTTAAAAATGAGTATAAAATAAAAAATTACTTTTAGAAAAATTATTTTTTATTTTTTTTTTAAAGTGAATAAAGTTTCATAAAATATAGATTCAAAAAAAGTAAATAGAAATTTTTATTTTTTAAAAGATATGTAAATTTATTTTATGAAACTCTACTCATTTTTATTTACTTTTTTACTCATTTACTGAAAATTTATTTTACTTTTTTTTATTTTAAACTTTTTTTAATTTATATTTTATGAAATTATACTTATTTTTCTAAAAATAAATTTTCAATTTTTCTGAAAAATTACTTTTTATTATTTTGAATTTTTTAATCTATAGTTTATGAAACTTTACTCACTTTTTTTAAAAAATAAAAAGTTCTATTTTTTCTGAAAATAAATTTTTATTTTTTTGTTTTATTTTGAATCTATATTTCATGAAAATTTACTCATTTTAAAAAACTATTTTTTTTAAAATTAAGTTGTTTTTTTAATCTATATGTAATGAAATTTTACTCATTTTTTTAAAAAATATTTTTTCTTTCTGAAAAGTAAGTTTTATTTTTTGAATATATATTTTTAAAATTTATCATTTTTTTAAAAAAAAATCTGCAAACATAAAATAAAATCTGGTAACTTAGAGGGACATAAATACAAAAAATGTCGAATCGGATAAAATATAAATGGGTTGGGTTAGGTTATGTTACAGTCAAATTGGGTAAAATAGAAATGTCAAAAAATGTCATTTTAAAGACTTAATTGACGAAAAATAATTTTTATGGATGACTTTAAAAATTAGTGACAACTTAGAGGGACAAAAGTATCATCCAAACTTATTTATTTAATAGGACAGCTCACTCAATTATTATTTCTTTCAAAATTTATGCAAGACGAGTTATAGAAATTATTAGACTATTTCCTTTAAATTTGGTTGGCATGGTTAACCACTACCCATTGCAAGTTTAAAACTCCATTGATTCGTAAAAGGAAAACTAAATAAATTATACTTCAAAATAAATTTGATTTTAAAAATTAATTAAACTGACTGTATTTTTTCCAAGAAGACAACTTATATAATACTAACTTCGGGTTCCGTGCTAAAAAGACTGTATTTAACGATGGGATTTATCTCAAACTTTTGAATCAACTTTATAATTTATTGAGTGAGCGAAAAATTCAAAATCATTTGTATTTTATTAGATAGATACATACGCGTAAACATAGAGGTAAATTAAGTTTATTTTTGCATATTCAAAAAAAAACAAAAAAATTATGAATTAAAGACCAAGTAAGAACAGAACAATTTGATTAAATGTACGCAAGTGATGTTAACCTATATATCAGCGTTTAATTAAAGTGAGTAATATATACGACTCACTCAGTCCCACAAAAAGTACAATCATTTTTATTCTTAAAAAGATAAGATAAAATAGATAAAGTGAAGGATAATTACGTTTTTTAATGAGGTCCATTAGTATTAAATAAAATAAAATTACTCATCTCTTGTAAGACCGCTAAAGAGAAATTTGAAACTTTATTTAATCTCTTCCCTCTACTTTTGTTTTCCTTAATATGTGTGAAATTTATATTTTAATTTCTCATTCTTTTGAGAACAGAGAGTAATAATTATACGAGTCCTGCTATATACCGGAGAGTTTATATCCAGTTATGATTGCAACATATATCAATACATGAAATTAGATAATATTAATAAAAGAGTAAAGGTGGTGTTTGATAAAATTGAGTAATTAATATCTGAATGGTTAATACATCTTAATAAATTAGATCATCTGAATGAAATAGCATCTTAATCTAAAAACTGTTTGAAAACTAAAAAGTGTAAAACATCTAAATGACACTATTTTACCATTTTAACCTTATGAGTTATTTAAAAATTGTATTTGAATGATCTTAAAATTTGAAATTGAACCAGTACAATATTTATTGAGATTATTTTTGTTCATAAATTTTAAATAAACTATTAGGAGATAATTTTTTAATAGTTAAGATTTGAGTTTCTGTCTTAACGACTAAGAGGCAAAAAAAATACCAAACAAGATGAATTCAGACACAAACAAACACCACCTAAAATACACTCTCACACCCCCTCCTGTAGATAATTATAATAACACTCACTTTCCCTCTAGTTTTTCAAATAACAATCAATACTCTTCTAATCAACAATATGTAACATTTACTACCTCTAGTGTGTTGACCAACTAATATCTACAAATATTTTGAATATAATATCCAAAGCATCCTTCAAATTATAATGTTTAATATACTTACTAAATATACATTTGAATTTTTTTCATTTTCAATTAACTTAATGTGAGTAATTAAATTTTTAACATGGGCATTAAATATCATAAATGTCAAAAAATAACAAATATTCATTTTATCAAGAAACTAAAATCATACATGCATTTATTGCTAATTAAATTACTCAAAAGATTAAATTTACATAATATACATTCTGACATAATTTTTTAATTAAAAAGTAAAATCGTAATACACATAAAAGTTCAAATTTACAAAAGTACCATAATTATTTAAAATTTACATAAAATAAACTCAGACAAACTTTTTGCAAAACGAATCTAATTATTCATATAAAAAAATTATTAAAAATTATGTTAAATTATTTTCCTCGAATAAAGTAAACATAAGTCCCACTTAAGCATAGTTGTTTATAGTAAAAATGACAAATATTTTCACTCGAAAAGAAAAAAAAAATTACAATATAGAGATAGTGGAAAATAGTTTTACATTTTTTATATTCAACATTGCCAAAAAAAACACCAACTATAAACTAAAAATGTAATCAGAAACATAAAATCCCAAATTTTGACATATAATCAAGATAAGTTTAACATATGAAAAAATACTATGTAACTAAAAAATCAAATAATAAATATTATTGTTAAACACCAAAATTAAAATATCAACATACCTGATTCACTAATTACAATATCTCCATTAATACTTTAATTTATAATTCTTAGGATTTGTATCATTTATCCAAAAATATATGTTAATTAAATTGAATTAAATTTTATAAGTTACTAACAATTTGAATGAGACGATCTTAATTACAAAAAAAACTATAATTAAAATAGAAGAATTTTGTCATTCGATATATATATATATAGATATTATTTATCATGAATTAAAATTTGATAACATATAAGGGTAAATATGTAATTTTATCTATTTGGTCAACCAAAAAAACTTACAAGGGTACTAACTGATATCTAAAAACTAGAATGAAGATGAGTGTTATTATGGTTATTTAGAAAGGGTCTCGATATATTTTACTCTTAATAAAATTGGTCAATTTTATTAAATATATCGTCAATATATTATCAATTATAATTATTCACGTAACTTGCAACTAAAAAGTTGACATATAAATTCGTAAGATATATAATTATCCTAATTATATACTTGGGCAAAAGTTTTATACTATTTATTCTTTGAACATGGCGGAATTTAGGATTTGTCATGCATCTTGTCTAGCACACCCCCCCCCCCCACCCACCCCCCCACTCACACAATTAAAAAAGTAAGAAGTATTTTTATTTAAAAAATTAATGAACCTACTAAATGACATATTTATCTTTCACTTTATGTACATTTATTCATCCTTTTGAAAATAAAAAAAATTGCATCTCTATTCATTCTTTTTAATGACAAGCGAGGGAATGAATTATATACTTGCGAGCGTCTGCATTCTCAAACAGGTGAGAATTATATAGTACAAGAGATAAATTTAGGTAATTTGGCGAGACTTGTTGTGTAATACCCATAAAAATGATGATAATAATAATAAAATAAAATAATATATATATTAATTAGACTTTATCTTTTATTTGGGTCAAATTAGTTATTTGATTTAAGTGTGCTAATAAATATTAATAAGTGAGGATAAGCTAATTTGATAAAATTGGGTTTAATTTATAATTGTGTAATAATAAATCTTATTAAAAATTGGAGAGTTAATAAGATATATTAATAAATAAATAACAACCAAAACCTAAACTCTCTTATTACTTGTACCTATTGAAGAACGAAGCGGCGCAGCTGTTAAAGAGAATTGAGAGTAGGAGACTCGAGCAATTCATTGTGGGAAGAAGAAAGAAAGAAAGTCAATTACTTTTGTTATCATTCATGTACTGTTAATGGAGTAGAACAAGTGTTGTTTTCCAAGTCAGGAAGTAACCCATTTGTTTTGTTTTGTTTTGTTTTCTTTATTGTTATTGGTAATTTGGTAATTGGTATGATATGTACTCATGGGTGATGTACTTTTCTAAGGATTAAACTAGCACTGCACTATTGTTTTGCATGATAATACTAATTATTATCACAACTCGAATTCCAGCAAGAAGAAATTAGTAACAAACAAATAAAAATCAAATAAAATTATGAGCAGTATATTAGGCCAAGATTTTGGCAATGTTCAGGCCATGTATTTGGCATTACAATTATTAAAAATAAAATAAAATCATAATATATTAATCTAATGTTATAATATGGAGGTTGGATTTTGGATATAAAATAATAAATTACAATATGTATAATTGTACTTAATTAATAGGTATATATTATTTTGTGATTAGATCGGATCGAACGAGACTAGAAACTTATATTTGGAATATACTTTGGGTATTACATTGCTTAATCTATGTACGGCGTACTCCACTCATTTGATTATTGTTGTATTCTTTATATCTCGTGATTCGTGATTCGTTTCATATTTCTTATAATTCTATTGCTACTCTTAAATATAAATTTGATCTATGATATTTTGAATTTATTTAGTAATTTGAACTCCTTTCTTTCTATTATAATTTGTGCATATTCTATAATTTTTCAGCGATACTCTTGTAAAATTTGAATTGTTCGTTTTGTTCCTTGCTTCGAATTCTGTTATTATTTCACATAATTGTTCTTGTAAAATTCATATAATAGTTTTATTTTTAAGTTGATACATTGGACTCGTATTTGTATTCTTTAAATTAGGATATCATGTCTAGTATTTATTTTGATATTTGTAGAGGGGTATATTATGTTGTTACCTTCTTTTCGATACATTATGATTATAATTTGATCTGGTTCAACATATACATATAAAACTCTTTTTGTTGGAACTATGTTGCATGTGTTGTGACATGACATCTTTATTAGAATATACCGTAGGGTATACCTGAGCTATAACCACCTATGAGGGTACCACAGACATGTCGTCTTGGCATGAGAGGCATGACACTTTCCGAGGCAATGTGATTAGTGTACGACGTCTCTGTTTTGGGCTCCGGAGGAAGTGGGTCATTTGGTGTTTAGTTGTGGGAGGTGTATGAGTTGATCCTAGTTTTCTGTTATGCGAATTAGTTATTGTGGCAAACACACCTATCCGATTTGCATACATTTGGATTCGTGATCCAATGTATGATTTGCTTGTGTGGCATTATTTTATCTTGCATGTGTGTATTATTTTGACATTGCTTGTGTGACATTGTTTTGAATTGTATGTGTGGCAATGTATATTTTTGAGCCCAATCGATACGAAACAACACCTAACCATTTGATTCAGCCTATTATTTCGTTATATTAGTTTTGTTTGTTTTTGTTCAGTTCAATTAATTGTGTTAGTTATTTCAATTCATTATTTCTTTATTCTTCTGTTTGTTTCGTTAATTATGTTGATTCAGATATATTATATTCAAATCTTTAAAGATTATATTTTCGTCAGTATTTACACTTGAGACTTTGTTCAGTATTTTGTCTCAATTGATTTCGTATATCAATTATACATCTTTGTATATCTATATTCAGGGTGTTACATATTGATTTAGGAAGTGGTTAGTATGAAATTCATTTTTGTACAAGTTAGTCAATTGCCCAATAGAATACTGACACGCAGACGAGACTCGATGTGTGTCATCATTCTATTAAACAATTGATCAACTTATCAAAAAAATAAACGATCAATTAATTTTGAAACAACTACGTACGGTTATAACAATACTAGCTATTTTATCATCATATTAAAGGGCATTATATATTTTGACTTATATTAAAGGGTTTTTGTGTTCTCATGACAAATTAACCCTTTTTATACCACTACTCTATCAAACATGCAACGCAAAATTTATAAGTAAGTTTGATACTTCAATAAGTCTCTTTTTATTTGAATAGTAAATGATAGGTAAGTAATAAAGTCTTGTAAAAATATCAATTTTTTTTTTAATGCAAATAACTATTCCTAATTTGTATTAGTCCGCGCGTGCCTTTTTGGTTAATCTTTTTCAGTTACATAAATTTAAAATAAAGTTTTGTATGATGTATTAAAATGTTACTCATTTTGTTTTATGAAAAGAGTTTTATTTTCAAAAAGAGAGGGGAATGTCAACATGTTAGTCATTATAATTTTACTAATTATCACGTCATTATTATTTTCATAAGAGAAATTTGATATTTTCACAAGATTTTACTCACATGATTAATTTGGGTCCCGTTAACTATTCATGTGAAATTATCAATTTCTCATGTAAAATTATCAATTCCCTTACTAAAGTGACAACTTTTTGTTTTTATGAAACGGGGTGAGTATTGCGAACTCAAGATCAAGAAACCTATGGATTCCCTAGTTTGCAAAACGCAAATTAGATTTCAGACTATTTAAAATGTGTAGTTTATAAAAGCAAGTTATATTTTATATAATATTTGTATATCAAAGGTCATTTGAATGTACAATTTATTTAAAATTTAACGTATTTTTATAGATTATTCAAATTTACAACCCAAGATCCATCCATATATTTATTTATCTATACCAAAATATTACAAGTCATTTACTCACTCATTTTAGTTAAACATAAAACATAAAATCTACTGGGCGCCTAGGCCTAGCTAGTCTTTGATGTATGAATCAAAAATCGATCCTAATTAACTTTGTTTACTTATAATTAAAGTGATAAAATTCTTAATATATCATTATTTTGTTAATTAGTTGATTAAGTACAATCATATCGCCATTAATATAATTCTTAAGAATCCTCGTTTAATAAAATATATGACTAATTGTGAAATTTATGAAAGGTGTGCGTACTATATATGACACTAATCGATTAATCAATTAATTCATTTTTTCCTAATTAATCTTGTGTTAGCAAAATGACATGGTGGTGAGAAAATAATTATTCTTACGGAATGATGACGGATGAATAGGACCACACATATTCGAGTGCATGAGTTTCAACGGCATGGTTATTCTATAGCTAGTAGTTTACTTTTTTTAAAAAAAATTCTGAGACTATTTGTCAAAAAGACACTTCACAAAGTTGATCGGAATGGTGAATTGAAGGCAACCCTTTCACCACCCTCTTCTTCGACAAACCTTCCAAATCACCAAAATTCAAGTGTTCAAGTCTCAAGTGTCAACGCCAAGGCGAATCTTAAAAGCAAACTTTTAAACATTTTGCCACATTATTTTGAATATTTAATAAGAACATTCGATTTCTTGTCATAGGCACCTTCACTAGTATATTTCCTAATTGATCTCTTATTGAAATGTTAGAATCTTTCATCAAAATCTCATAACCTTTCTCTCTAAGGATTGTCTCAAACTCAAAAAATTGTTTTTCATATTTGACACATAATAAACATTTGGAATAAATTGGTGTCTCTCATCCTTTAAGCGAATCAAAATTTTACCTTTTCCTTTAATCGGAATTTTTAACGAGTACAAAAGTGAGATTGCCGCATTCAGATTCATCAAGCTCAACAAACATATTTTTTCTTCCACACATGATTGCTTGCACCTGTGTCAAGATACCACGAATTGTCATCTTCACTCATCTCTCCTTTGCACATCAAAAGTAAAGTGGGCTCCACTACATCAACATTTTTCTCCACATAATTTGACTTGACTTCAACATCTTTTGAATAATTCTTACACTTCGAAACATAATGCCCATAATTATGACAATTGTAACATTGAACTTCAGATTTATCATAGCTCCTTTGATACAGTTGTGAATAATTTACTCTTTCACGTCCTTTTGTGTGGTGAGACTCTTGACCTCTTTCTTCTTTGTGAGGAGAGTAAGGTCCTACTCTTCCACGACCTCGTGCTTGACCACTACCTCAATCTCGTTGACTATTTCTATACTTTTCTTCTCTCTTCTTGAAAGAAAATTTCCCTTGGAGCACTTGCTCAATTGGCCCCTTCTTTTGTTTTACAAGACTTTCTTCATGGATTTGCAACAAACCCATAAGTTCGTCATTGGTCATGATTTCCAAGTCTTTCACCTCCTCAATGACTACAACAATATACTCATACTTGGGACTTAAAAGAACGAAATATTTTTTCATTTACTCGAGAATTACTAATTTCTTCACCATTACTTTTCATTTGTTTGACAATTGTCAAAATTCTAGAAAAAAAATTCTAAATTGATTCGGACTCCTTCATACACAAACATTCGAAATCATTTCTCAAGGTTTGAAGACGAACTTTCTTTATTTTGGCGACTCTCTTGAACAAATTTTGGAGAATTTTTCAAGCAAATGATGATGGTGGCAAGAACAATTTTTTGTAACATTGCATCACCCAAACATTGATGAATGATAGTGACCACTATTTGATCTTCTTTCAAAGCTTCCTTTTGTGCTTGTGATAACGAATCTTCATATTCGGGCTCTCCATAACCTTTGCTCACAATGTAGATCTATGAACCAAAAATCGTCTTCATGCGAATACACTAGCTTTATCCTTCTTCAATTGATGATCTTAGAATTAAGGGTGTGCAACCGGTAAATTCCGGCCCGAACCGGACCTATACTGAAATTAGCCAAATTTTGATATCGATACTAATACCAGTACCAGTTGGACCGGTATACCGAACCGGTTATAATTATTATTTTATTATTTTTATCTTTATTTTTTATTATTTTATTAATATTATTATTATAATAATTATTATTAATTATTTATTAATAATAAAAATTAGAAAACCGGTATATACAGGTACGATTTGGTAATACCAAACTATAAAAACTCAGATCTTTGAATTCCAGAATTAAAAATCCGGTATATACCGGTTTTTGTATCGAATCGTCCTATCCCATTCAAAAAATAGAAAAAACTGGAAAAAATAGAAATTATGCACACCCCTACTTAGAATTGAACCGGTCCATTTGTCATTTTCTAGTGCGTGTTACTAGCAACCTAGTTCTTGATACCAATTTGTTGGAAATAATAAACTTTTCTCTTGGAGTTGTTATCACAAAAGAAGTCTTATATTTCTTGTTTGCTCCAAATGAGTTGAGTACATACGTATTTTTAAGAATTTCCATACATATAAACTCAAATACATGAATGCACACTTAATGAAAAATAACTCTCTAAACATCTTTTCAACTAGCTAGCTATATGAACATTCACATACATCAACCAACAAGTACATAAATATTAATTAAAACATAAAATATTCTAAATAAAAATACTTAAATAAGTTTATTTTTCAACATATAGAGCTGTAGTAATGTTTCTTGAGCACCGTTTTCCTTTCTCTATAACTCTGATTTCCATACAGGCTCTAAACTTGCGTATATTTATCATCTTTGTATGTCATTTATCTACAGATAGAAGAGGTCCGATTACGACTTAATGTTGACGTTATTATCCCTGCTGAACCTTTCACTGATATGGTGTATTTCAATAAAATTGCAATCAAGCCAATATAACATTATTTTTATAAATTAAAAAAAGCTGTACGTGCATCTGATTTAATATCGTTCTTTTGAATCAGTTCTCTCGCGTTATGAAAGATATTACATTTCATGAATACACTACGACCACGTCTATTCAAGCTCAGGCCATGCCACAGTTGCACCAAGTGGAAGGGATCTTTTAGGTTGTGTGGAAATGGGTAGTGGCAAAACTGCTGCATTCACAATTCCGATGATACAGCTCTCTCTACTCCTTATTTTTATGCACTCTCAAAAAGATGAGATTTCCCCCTAAAACATAAGTTCCATCACGGAGTAAGACGATTTTGACCATGACTTGCAATGATCTACTTTTCCCATTCTTATTTTCACCACTGCCTCCTGGCTCAGACTCCGTTGGGGTGATGGACCTTTGGTGTTGGTGTTGGCTCCTACTAGAGAGTTTGCACAACAGATAGAGAAAGGGATAACGTAACTGATTTCCAGTCAGTAAACTGACAACGTTATGACAGACCTTTGGTGTTGGTGTTGGTGTTGGTGTTGGGTTGGTTTCATATTCGACTTGTATTTGGCTCTGCGGTGGTGTGGTGCCTCTCATATAAGGAAGTATGTTGGCAAATGCAGAATCGACCCCAAATAAAACATAATAAGGAGGCCCAATATCTTTTTGCCAATCCTCTCCCTTCAGATTTATTCTCTCTTAATAATATAGCAGGATTTTTTACATAATATAGAAAAGGTATTATCCACATGTTCATGAATAATTCCAAAATCCAAATTGAGAGAGAGAGACAACTTCAAATTGAAAAATCATTCTTGGAAATTCATAAATTTACATCACATTCAAATATATGTTAACAAATTGTTCTCCGGCCCACTTTCACAATCCAAAAACTTATTATCAAACTGATCTTCCCTTGGCAACAATAGTAGAATGATTCAAGATATGCAAACTGAACTGCCCACCTTTTTCTGCGGTATCAATCTTGGACTGTCCTGGAGGAGGCAACAGCTCGAAATTCTGTACCAAACGTCCTAGAGTGATACCAAGAATGGGCAATGCAAGAATAATTCCCGGGCAGCTTCTCCTCCCGACCCCAAACGGGAGGTACCTGAAGTCATTTCCGTTAGCCTCAACCTTGGACTCTTCTTCCATGAACCTCTCGGGCCTGAACTCTTCTGGGTTTTTCCAGTGAGCGGGATTATTGGCAAGCCACCAAGCATTCACCAAGATTTTGCTCTCAGCAGGGATGTCATAACTCCCCAGCTTTGCATCGTGAAGGTTCATGTGCGGGACCAAAAGGGGAATCGCCATTCGGAGGCGGAGAGTCTCTTTGATTACAGCCTGAAGATAAGGTAGTTTGTAGGTGTCTGGCTCGGTAACTTGAACTCCAGGTCCAAGCACTGTGTCTATCTCATGCCTGAGCTTCAGCTGGATTTCAGGGTGGTTAACCAATTCTGCAATGCCCCATTCGATTGACCATAGTGTTGTTTCAATTGCTGTTTCATGACAAGGATAGTTATTGATTATTAATCCAATAAAACATTGAACCCAGAAAATATGTGTACAAAAAAATACACATTGGATCACTTATAATATACTCCCTCAACAAAATTAGAGAGGCTTTTTCTTTTTTCTTTCGTTCCAAAAATTAGAGATACATTTCTAATTTTAGAATATAAAGTGACATGAAATTCCTATCATGCCATTACTTTTATTCTTAATTGATCAAGTGACATCATGCCGCCACTATTACATTTCTTATTAATGTTAAGAATAAGTTTGAAAAAATAAGGTTTTCATTAAAATTTATAGTTTTTCAAATTATCTCTAATTGAAATCATAGGCTAATTGTGACTGGCTGCTTATGGCTGTATTATTTAATCAGGATACCTGGTTTGGGCCATTCACTATGGAGATATTATTATGGCTGTATTATTTAGTCAGGATACCTGGTTTGGGCCATTCACTATGGAGATATTAAACAACCTAGCAACACACATGAACATAGTCGCAATTTAACCTCATTCCATGTACGGTAGGTAAGCCATGTCTTGTTAATCCAAATGGCGAAAATGTTGTCTTTACGGCTTACGCTATCAGTTGTGTTGGTTGGCATATGCTTTCAGTGACTGCATCATGGAATTCCATTATGCTACACCTAATATCTTCGGAGACATGTCACGCAAGGGTTACCAAATAGTTGGTACTTGGTAGGATTCCAACTTTGATTATTCAGATCTCCAAGTCTCACCAAGAAAGGTCTTAAGTTGACTAGAAGGCGTGAAAGAATATTAATCATAGAACTATAAAGAGGTAAAGTCAATAGTGAGAATGATTTCTCTGTCACAACTCACAATTTGACTTCTGTTTTACCCGCCAATTCAATTAGTTATTGTCAAACGTTTTTCTTTGTCTGTGGCAACATAAACATATTAATTTTAGAAAGACCCATGTCCTCTAACAATATAAAGGTGCTTTCAATTGGTGAAACTTACCTAGAGCCCTCATCACTCCTGACTCCACCCTAGAATAATCCAATTTAAGAGTCAAATTTGGTATCATAAACTAATATTGAAATTATGTAACTGCCATAAGATTTTTTTATCATTTTTTACAGAGGATGACTCTTTCTCTAGGAGGTCAAAAGAAAAAAGAAATACTCCAAGTTTAGTAATTAATGAGGGTTTTTTATAATAAAAGTTTATACATGGAAAAAAGTAATAAGATAATTGAAGGGGAAAATTCTAACCAAGTAGCATAAATTACTCTCTCAGAATTAAATAAGAAACCATGCTACCTAACACAATTCTTCTTTAGAATAATTTAGGACAATTCCTTGCCGACCCAAAGTAAACTAAAACAGCCCACTCAACCCTCAGCATATGCTAGTCACAACCTTCCAACCTAATCATTAAAAGTTATGCATGAATTTTTTATAGATTGCTTTACAAACATCTCACTTGTATAATTCACTAGGTCATTTATTTGGATGTGAACAAAATAGAAATAAGAGAAATCACAATATGAAATATGTGGTCCTAAATACATCTCATAAGCTGCCACTTTAGCGAGTGAGATTTATTAGTTTGTAGTATTTATTTTCACTAAATATAGATTCATATACATAGAGAAAATAACCTTTATGATAGTTTCTATAACCCATAGCACTTCACACTCTTAATTTATCCATATCCAAATCTTGACATGAAATGAGGCTATAAGAATAGGTGCTCAAACAAACAGATAAAGGGTATTGTTAAATTAGATGCATGTGTGTTAGTGAGTCTACCAAAATTGGACAATATTGTAAATTGTTACCTTTGAAAGGTGATTACCAAACTAGTAGTGTAATCTTTTTCTTTCCTTTTCCTTTTTTGGCTTTTTTTTTTCTTTTTGGCCAACACAAAATAACATCGGAAAAGCAGGAAATAACAAGCAAACATACCAGCGACATTGATGTTCTCAACAATGTAAAGAACATTGTCCTCGTTGATCTCACCCTTTTGCTGAGCTTCTAAAATGTGATCCATGGCACATTTCAAGCTATTGTTGTCCATTCTCTTTGTGCTTTCAAGTTTCCTGTAGTTTCAAGAAGAAACATAATTAAATTATAAATTATGATTTCATATTTTTATGTTGGTAAAAAAGAGAGATTGTACAAAAATTTAAAACAAACACCCTCAAATTACTTCCATAAACAACAAGCCTATAATCATTGTTTACCATCTTAACCATGTGCTCCATGATGTTCTAGTTTGATTTTCACTTTCTCCATAATTTTTTCAATTTTGTCACTTCCCAGTTCACCCCCCATTAAATTTGGGAAAATCAGCCCACATGGCCAAATTTAAGGTGTTTTTGTCTACATAATAAACTCAGATGCTTGCATATAATAAGAAAAGCAACTCTTGATCACGTTTGGGGACAAAAACACCCTTAAATAGGTGACAGATTTGCAAAATTAGAGAGAACGAATTACAATGCATAAATTGATACATCATGGAGCACATTGCAAAAGCAAATAAACATGATGTGACAATTTTGCAAATTTCCTTTATTTATATTTCAAGTTATTTGTAATATAGCATTCCTATATTTCAAATTACTACACTAGTCAAAGGGAGTAGTGAGGTTCGTGCTGCTATTTTAATCAACTACCAAAAATAGAAAAAGAAGTTGTTAAAGGAGAATTGCTGGATTGTCCTATACGCATATTGAACTCCTCCAAGAGGTGGGAAATTACAAAAAATTAAAGAGGGAACACCCAAAAAAAACAAAGAAAAACAAGTGGTGAGAAAAAAGAGAGTATACTCCCACAGTTCCCAAAATAAAAATAAAAATTTGATTGTTGGTTTAGTGGGGATGACATGCTAATGAAACTATGATGAATTTTGAAGAGATCAAGTCATTTTATAGCTATATATAAAAAGAGGAAACTTTTGGTCCTCTTTTTGGTGAACAATTTTTTTTACAAAGATACTATGGGCATTTTGTCATTTAGCTAATGTTTGAATCTTTCTTTCTGCTTGTACTATATACTAGTATTGTAAAAGAATTAGTACTACATTTCTACCATACCAATTATGTTTAGCCTCATCTGATCAAACAGATTGACTAATTCCTTGATTGTGAGGAAATAAAATGTCTAGAAAATGACTTTATTTTTATTTTTTTGAAAGCCCCAGTTTTTAGGAAATATAATATAATTTAGCTATTGTTTGAATCTTTCTTTCTGCTTGTACTATATACTAGTATTGTAAAAGAATTAGTACTACATTTCTACCATACCAATTATGTAGCCTCATCTGATCAAACAGATTGACTAATTCCTTAATTGTGGAGGAAATAAAAATGTCTAGAAAATGATTTTATTTTTATGTTTTTTGAAAGTCCCACTTTTTAGGAAATGGAGTATAATATAATATCATATCATAAATAAGGACCAATCAAAACACACTAAAAAAACTTACAAACAACCTCTCTAGTAAAGAGAAGTAAACTTTCCATAACGGAGAAATAAACACACCTGTCCCCTAAAAAATGGAAGTGGTTAACATGAAGTTATTTTTGAGTAAGTTGGTCGATTATTAATCGACCAATAAAGTCTTGACGTCTTGACATGCGAGCGAGAAATTACATGTGTCACATTCTATTACCAGATTAATAAACTTCTTACTCAAAATAAATTTCATGCTCCCTAAAAAATGAAATATAAACACTAACAACTACACTAACAATTACCAATAGGAAAATGGAGTTGGAAATGAAATGGGTCCGATCCAGTCATAAAAAATTCTACTACTAAGTAGTCCCTACCAAAAATAAAATGGAAAAGAGAGTGGGGAAAAGAAGTCTTACTTTCTTTCATCAACAAAATAATCCTTGAAAAGCTTCAACCTTTTCTCCTTGACTTCCTTGCAGATCTTCAAATAGCCCCTCAAGAAAGGCCTCAAGATAGGAATGAAATCCCCATAATTGTATTCAAAGCTCTGAGCCAGCCTACTCCTCTCCCCGTTCAACGCCTTAAGCTTCAAGAAGAGGGGATCCTCCTCGCTCTCGAACCTCCTATCGAACATAATCCTGTACATGTTGTTGTACATCATCAGCTGCAACCGCCTCCTCAACACAATCCCGGTGGTCGATGCTTCCGGGTTGGCCTTGACGTCGGCGACCACGTGGGCCACCTCGTCCTCCCAGCCGTGCCGGTACTGCTGCACCACTTTGTTGGTGAAGAAGGGAACGGTCATGATCCGGCGCATCTTCCGCCAGTGTTCGCCGTAGACGGTGAAGACCATGTCCTGGCCCTTTCCGGTGAAGATGTCGAAGACCACGTTGCGGGTGCGCGACCCGAACTCGACGCCCTGCGTGTGGAGGACTTCTTTGGCGTGGTCGGGCGAGGAGACCACCACCAGGTTGCGCTGCCCCATCCGGAGCAAGAATACGTCTCCGAACTTCTTGGCGTAGACGGTGAGATTGCGGTGGTTCAAGTCATCTCCGACTTGGAGCCAGTTTCCGAATACGGGTACGGGTATGGGGCCAGGAGGGAGCTTGAACCGCTTGCCACGCAACTTGGAGATGGTAATGGCTACGATGACGGCGAAGAAGAGAGCCACGAGCCCCTTCTCTAGGAGGAGAAGATCCATCTTAATTGCTTTGTTATTTTTTCAGACAGATTATTAATTGGATAGGTTTGTGAATTTGTGATGAGTTTGTGGATTTTATAGGGGTGAAAATGGAGGAAGGTGGCGTTAGATAGGTGGGTGGGAGGGTCCGGAGGGAGCAGGGGGAGTTGGTAAGAGGCAACTTGCTGACGGCGTTAAATATAACGGGGTTGGGTATGCAATGCGATGATGAGAGAGGATTGATCGGAGGGGGTAGGTGAGGGGTAGGAATAGCAGTGTAGAATTAATTTTTATTTATTTATATACTCTATAAGATACATTTGTAGTCGTATTATTATTATTATTATTATAGATTTTGATGTTTTTTTAATCTTCCATGTTTCATTGCTCTTGAAGGGAAGAGAGGGAGCCATTCAAGCCGACCGATTCTTCTCAACCAATGACTGTCTGGCACGTTAGTAAAGTTAGACGGTTGGGTTAGTTGACATTGCATTAGGATCTTTCCATTTTAAATAAAATGAAATGGTCGTGTGATTGTAAGACCCCAGCTTTTATAAATAAAGATGAATTTTTTTATAAATATTATTTTTGAATAAATTTGATATAATGTTATAGTTGTGGGTAATATTTATAAATTTTGCAAAAGTATCTGAAGTGGTTATATTATTCGATTGGTGAGGGAATATTCGGTTTAGCGAGGAATATTAAATATAACGACTCAATCATCGTTAGTGGAACCCTGAATGAAATTATTGTTTGGATTGAAAAACGACAAAAATATTTTATTGAAATAACTACGGAAGTTTTACGGGTTGATCTTGTTGAACTACTTTCAGTAGTAAAATAAAGAATATGTCACGTGTGGTTGCGTAAGTAGCACGGTATTGATTATTGATCTTTATGTGAGAAATCATCACCGGTTTGATTCCATTATTGTCGATTAATAATATGAATTATTATAGCGATAATGGCGTTTTGTTTTATTCATTATTATTAACGTAATAAAATGAAAACATCTTTTATATAAAAATGAATCTTTATTAAAGTTATTACATAAATAAAATATATTATTTTTTATTATCGTAGTGTTGCGTAGTATTTTGCGTAGTGTTGCGTAGTGTTTGCGTAGTAAAATGTTTTTATATAAATAGAATATATTATATTTTATTTAAAAGATTTTCTTTAAATATGGACCGTCGATTAAAATAAATCAATCTGGAATAGTTCATGGATTAATTACTATGCATTCTATTTTCCTATAAATAGAAATTTCATTCCTTCATTATTTTCTTTACGAATTCAATTTGGCTACAGAGAAAACTATAGAGAAAGAAGAAAAGTATTCTCGCTACTTCACTTCGCCATATTGATTCTTACAGGTAGGGAATATTATTTGTTGTCTTCGTAAGGGATATTATTCTTTTGTATTCATGAAGAGAACTTGATTATTCCATTCCTTATTATTACTGTTGGAACATCCCATGCATGTGTTTACACACCTACGGTTCCGTCTTTTTTTATTATTCTGCTGGAACATCACATCTGCGTGTTTTACAGGACTGGTTCCGTCTTTATCATTCTCATTGAATATCCTATCATGTGTTTTACACCCGGATCTGGTTCCATCTTTATTATTCTGTTGGAACATCCTCGCCGATTGTGAATTTCACGACACCGGTTCCGATTATTATTATTACATTGAATAACTTTGTCTGTCTGACAAGTACTGCATCGTGGTGATTTCTTTTGTTATTCCATTCTTTATTATACCCAAATTGGTTAAAACTTTGACTTCTATACTCCATGAAATTAGTAGAATATCCTTGATATTTGCGTTTCATCCAAAGTATCTTTTCATGGAAATATTCTTACGATCATTCTTGAATTTTACTCTCTGAAAGCGATGTCGTGTTGTGATTTGGGCGTTAATAATTTACGGATAAAATAATTCTTGAACTTGTTTTATTGAATTCTTATATCATCATCATCATCCTCGTGTTTATATTTTTTAAAAAGTCAATACATGGCACGTAGTGCGTAGATGGACTTGGTATGATTATACCGAAACTATTCGGTGTAATCATGTAGTAATGTTACAAATGATGTGGTAAAAATCCTCGATTGGTAGTAGTGCATTGATGGACGATTGTTGGCATGATCGTGACCATTAATGAATACACAACTATTCTTGGCCGTAAAGTAGTAATGAATAATTGTGGTCGTGATCTTAAAGAATATCCTTGGCCGTAGTGCGGGGTGATTGATTCATGATGGATTATTTATTAAAGTTTGAGTCTCGGCTATAACGATGATGAAAAACCTTTTAAATCATAAAAGATAGTAGATTTTATTTTCTACTTGACTCTTTTAATGGATTGCTGGTTCCGCTGCAGTTAAACTTGATGTTTATTATATTTTATCAGTTTAACACTGTTGAAGGCTAATGATAATTTATTCTGCATTATCTTAGTCATAATATTTCTTCTTGGGCTAGTTGAGCTCAATTCTTTTCTTTCATTGTTCTCTTGAAATGAGAACATAAATTTGGAGACGAGTCGGGGAGCGGAGTAATGGTCGAGAGGATAGCATTAGTAGTCCTCACTTATTCGTGAAATAGTGTGGTAATAATTGTAATGAGGACTCCTTTTGAGTTTGTATAATATCTAGTAGATAATATTTGTATTCAAACTCACGGTTTATGTCGTATTATACCACGGCAGTTATATTAGTAAGTTGTATTTAAATTACATGCCATGTATCGACTACCCAAGATGGGTGATGTATACCTAATTTTGGGGGCGTCACGGTTAGTATCGAGCTTAGGGATATGATCCACAGGCTAAGATGTGAGAATAGTACTAGGAGGGAGAGACGGGGAATACCTTGCTTAGTATGACTACACTAAGTTTATGTCTTTATTTTATTGGTCGGTCGAGAATATAGGGATAATTTGTTACATGTCGATTAACCTTTTGTTTTGTGGCGATGTCTGAAAATGACATCCGAGAATGTTGAGAATAGCGATGGAGCACAAAGCGCGATCGTTGATTCGCCACATATCAATAATCGAGGATAATGTGCATCGAGGCGGCAATCCTTATGAAACAACAACACCGACCAAATGATGAATGATCAAATGTTCGGAGGCTTTATGCAATTTATCTGACAATGAAAGAGAGCGACTTACATCCAAAACGTGGGTGGAAACACGAAAAACTCTCGGTGGTCACCGCTAAACAATTCAAGGAGCCGGGACCACCGGAGTTTAAGGGAGAGCAAAACCACTTCCGGCGGAAGCATGGATAAAGCAGATTACCAAGATATTTGATGTCTTGGGATGCTCCGAGGAGCAAAAGGTTCCCTTCTACGCCTTTATGTTCATGTGAGAGAGGATTCATGGTGGAATCGGTAAAACTTACTCAACTTCTTTGTCTTGAAGATATCTTGGGAGAAGTTCCAGGAGTTATTTCTACGACAAATACTTTCCCGAAAGTATTCGCCACATGAAGGAGGTGGAGTTTATCAAGTTGGAACAAAACAATATGGCCAGTATGTCAATACGAGGCAAAATTTGCGGAGTTATCACGATTTCGTCCCCACTTGGTGGATAATGAAGAAAGAATGGCGCTAATGTTTTAAGAGGTTTGAAGTCGGAGATACGTGAACATCTTATTTCTCATAAACCGCGTGTTTGTATTCGATGTTATAAATAGGGCTCGGTTAGTGGGCGCGATAACGAGTCAACGAACTAAAAAGAGAGCGGCGAAAATTATAATACCGGTGAGTAGTCATCGAGCGGTGACAACAAGCGTGGAGGAATCAACATGCGGATATGGTAACCACTTTGTGGTAATCGAGGCCAAAACAATAAGAATGGACATTTCAAGAAGCGGAGATTCAACAATGATGGGAAGACGTCAAGACCAAAGACCAAGTTGTTAAGGAAGGAGAAAGACCACCTATCATATGCTTCAAATGCGGAGGAGAGGGACACATCGATCAAATGCTACATGCCAGTCAAAGCATGTTATAATTGTGGAAGAGAAGGTCACTTAGCTCGATTTTGTCGTTCATCAAGACAAATTCAACTAGGATGGAGGCACCAAAGGTGCCGTCCTAGAAAAAGTCAAAACCCAGTAGGTCTGAGGAGGCGTTTGTTGTGACCTCCCGAGAGAAAGGAACCCGAATGAGGTCATCACGGTAAGCTTATCATAAACTCTAATGAAGTCTATACTTTATTTGATCTGGGCTTCTACCCATTCTTTTATTTCTCCTACTTGCGCTCATCGATTAAATTTGACTCGGAGAAATTAGACTTTGACTTATCTGTGGAAACACCGTTGGGAGAAACCTTCATTACATCCAACCGTTTATAATTCTTGTTTGGTTCAAATCGGTGCACTCTCACATTACACGTCGATCTTATTTCATTAAAAATACTTGCATTTGGCGTGATTCTAGGGATTGATTGGTTAACTACTTATCATGCAAAAATTGATTATTTTCGTAAGGTTGTTAGCTTTCATATTCATAATCAACCTATTATGTGAATTCAAACGACCAAACCATTAAAATCAATCACGGTCATCTCAAGCCATAAAGCTGATTCGTTTATTGAAAAGCGGATGTCGAAGCTTTCTTAGCTCATATCACGATTTAAACAAAAATACGCCGATTTTGAACGATATTTCTATTGTTAATAAATTTCTGACGTATTCCCAAGAACTTCCCGGCCTACCCCAGGCGTGAAATTGAATTTTGTATCGACCTTGAACACGGTACAAAACCTATTTTCAAAGCCCCATGCTCGAATGGTTCTATTGAACTTGAGGAGTTAAAGACCCAACTACGAGAATTGTTAGGCATTGGCTTTATTCGTCCTAGTACTTCTCCTTGGGGTGCTCATGTTCTATTCGTGAAGAATAAAGATGGGAGTATCACGACTTTGTATTGATTATCGGGAGTTGAATCATGTCACCATCAAAAATAGGTATCCATTGCCCGCGTATTGATGACTGTTTGACCCGATTGCAAGGAGCTAAATTCTTTTCAAAGATTGATCTTCGTTCCTGATATCACCAATTGAAGATTAGAAACCGTGACATTCCAAAGACGGCTTTGAACTTCGATGCAGGGCATTATGAATTCTAGTCATGTCCTTTGGATTGACTAATGCTCCTCTTTGCCTTCATGGATATGATGAACCGAGTATTCAAGGAATATTTAGATCACTTTGTGGTCGTCTTTATTGATGACATCCTTATTTATTCCAAAAGCCGTGAAGATCATGAGCAACACTTGAGGCTGACACTCCAAAAGCTTCGTGAATATAAGCTTTATGCCAAGTTGAAGAAATGCGAGTTCTGGCTTGAAGAAGTAGCATTCCTTGGGCACGTGGTATCAAGTCATGGAATATCGGTTGACCCAGCAAAGATTGAAGCTATTCAAAGCTGGGAACAACTTAAATCGATGGCCAAGTACGTAGCTTTCTGCGGTTTAATCGGGTTATTATCGGAGATTCGTGGAAGGGATTTCTCGAATCGCTACTCCATTATTCGGTGACTCGAAAAGATGAAAGTTCGGTTGGAGCGAAGAATGTGAGAAGAGTTTTCAAGAACTCAAGAGAGACTTATTTCAAAGACTGTTACGACAATACCATCCGCCTCGGAGGATTTGTCATCTCTGATGATGCTTTTGGGCAAAGGGTTGGGATGTGTTCTCATGCAACATGGAAAAGTTATAGCCTATGCCTCGCGACAACTCAAAGAATATGAGAAGAATTATCCTACTCATGATCTGGAGTTGGTGGCTGTTGCCTTTGCACTTAAAATTTGGAGGCATTACTTGTATGGGAAGAAAGTGGAAATCTTTACGGATCATAAAAGCCTCAAATATTTCTTCACTCAAAAGGAACTCAACATGCGACAACGACGTTGGCTTGAACTGTTGAAAGATTATGATCATACCATCCAATACCATCTTGAAAAAGCGAACGTGGTAGCTGACGCATTAAGTAGAAGATCATATGCAAGTACGAGTGCGTTATTGTCAACGTAAAGGCCCATTTTGTGTGACTTGCAAAGGATGGAGATAGAGTTAAAGACTCAGGGGACGCATGTGATGATAGCGAATATCTGAGTAGAACCGACTTTAATCGATAAAGTTAAAGCCTTTCGAAGCTACGGACACTGAGGTGATGTCGTATGAGGAAGAAAGTGCAAGAAGGTGCTATCACAGGAAACAAGAATCGATGAAGAAGGAATACTTGAGTCAACTCCGGACTTTGTGTTCCTAACAACCACGATTTAAAGTATAATATCATGATGGAGGCGCTGACACACCATTTGCAATCCATCACAGGAGTACCAAAATGTATCATAATATTAATATACATTTTGGTGGAGCAATATGAAGAGAGAGATAACACTTATTTATCTCAAGGTGTCTAACTTGTCAATGACTTAAAGCGGAGCATCAAGTACCAAAAGGTCCATTTGAACCACTTGAAATTCCGAATGGAAGTGGGAGCACATTACCATGGATTTCGTTCTGGGGTCTTCCTAGGGTTTCTCAAGGCATTGATGCGATTTGGGTCATTGTTGATAGATTGACCAGTCCGCTCATTTCTTCCGATACGAGAAACTTATACACTTGAACGTCTTGCTCAGATATACATAAACGAGATTGTAAGATCGCATGGTATCTTAGAAGTATCCATAGTTTACGATCGAGACCCAAGATTCACTTCACGATTTTGGGTTAGTTTGCAAAAAAGCTATGGGCACAGACTTACGATTTAGCTCGGCGTATCATCCTCGGGACGGACGGACGATCGGAGAGGACTATTCAAACTCTTGAAGATCTATTAAGACTCTGTGTCCTTGATTTCAAGGGGAGTTGGGACAAGTTCTTACCATTGGTGGAGTCTTCCTACAACAACAGTTATCAAACAAGTATTGGCATGGCTCCATTCGAAGCGTTGTATGGAAGAAAGTGTCGTTCTCCAGTATGCTGGGATGAGGTGGGTGAAGCAACGTTGTTGGGACCGGAGTTGGTACGCATGACTACGAAAAAGATTCAAACGATCTGACAACGTATAAAAACCTCACAAAATCGACAAAAGTGTTATGCTGATCTTCATCGAAAGGACGTGGAATTCGATATAGGAGATCATGTGTTGTTAAGAGTTGCTCCATGGAAAGGAGTTACAAGATTTGAAAAGAGAGGAAAACTTAATCCTCGATTCATCGGTCCATTTTTAATCCTCGATCGAGTAGGAATCGCGGCCTATAGACTAAACTTTCTGCCAAATATGTCTCGTGTTCATAACGTTTTTCACATATCTATGTTACGTAAATATGTGAAAGACCGAACCATATTATTGAAGTTAGAACCGGACGAAATAGCGGAAGATTTGACGTATGAAGAGGTTCTGTTCAAATTTTGGATAAGAAGGAACATATTCTACGCTCCAAGTTATACCTCAAGTCAAAGTTTTGTGGAGGAACCACGATGTTGAGAAATGACTTGGGAGTTAGAATCAAATAAAATCAAGGTATCCTTACCTCTTCGACATACTGAGTATGCGTACCCAAATTTGAGGCGAAATTTCATAAGAAGGGAGGTTGTAAGACCCAAATTTTTATAAATAAAGATGAATTTTTCTATAAATATTATTTTTGAATAAATTTGATATAATGTTATAGTTGTGGGTAATATTTATAAATTTTGCAAAGTATACAAGTGGTTATATTATTCGATTGGTCTCGGAATATTCGGTTTAGCGAGGAATATTAAATACAACTACTCAATCATTGGTGAACCCTATAATGTAATTATTGTTTGGATTGAAAAAACGACAAAAATATTTTATTGAAATAACGGCGGAAGTTTTACCGTTGATCTTGTTGAACTACTCGGTAGTAAAAGAAATGAATACGTTATGTGGTTGCATAGTAGCACCACGGTATTGATTATTGATCTTATGTGAGAAGTCACCGGTTTGATTCCATTATTAGTGATTAATAATATGAATTATTATAGCGATAATGACGTTTTGTTTTATTAAGTATTATTAACGTAATAAAACGAAACATCTTTTATATAAAATGAATACTTTATTAAAGTTATTACATAAATAAAATATATTATATTTTATTATACATAGTGTTGCGTAGTATTTTGCATAGTGTTGCATAGTGTTTTGCATAGTAAAATGTTTTTATATAAATAGAATATATTATATTTTATTTAAAAGATTTTGCTTTAAATATGGACCGTTAAATTAAAGTAAATCAATCTGGACCGTTCATGGATTAATTACTATGCATTCTATTTTCCTATAAATAGAAGCTCATTCCTTCATTATTTTCTTACGAATTCACCGAAATTCTAGAGAGCTATAGAGAGAAGAGAAGAAAAAAGTATATTCTCGCTACTTCACTTTGCCAATATTCAGTTCTTCTAAGGTAGGGAATATTATTTGTTGTACTCGTAAGGGATATTATTCTTTTGTATTCATGAAGAGAACTTCGCTTATTCCATTCCTTATTATTACATTGGAACATCCTGCTGCATGTGTTTTACACCGACTGGTTCCGCCTCTTTATTATTCTGTTGGAACATCCATGCATGTGTTTTACACCGACCTGGTTCCGCTCTTTATTATTCTGTTGGAACATCCATGCATGTGTTTTACACCGACTGGTTCCGCTCTTTATCATTCTGTTGGAATATCTTTCTCGTGTTTTTTACTGCTGATCTGGTTCCATCTTTATTATTCTGTTGGAACATCCCGTCTTGTGTGAATTTCACCCGACCAGTTCCGTTATTATTATTCATTGGAATAACTTTGTCTATCTGAGTATCGCATGCATGGTGATTTCTTTTGTTATTCCATTCTTTATTATACCCAGTTGGTTAAAACTTTGACTTATATACTCCATGAAATTAGTAGAATATCCTTGATATTTGTGTTTCATCCAGTATCTTTTCATGGAAATATTCTTCTGATCATTCTTGAATTTTACTCTACAAAACAGTATCATGTTGACAATTTGGACGTTAATAATTCTGGATAAAATAATTCTTGAACTTGTTTTATTGAATTCTTATATCATTGTCATCGTCCTCATGTTTATATTTTTTTTTAAAGTCATCTGGCACCAGAAGTGCATAGATGGACTTGGTATTATTATGACGAGAGACTATTCATTGTAATCATGGCCGTAATGTTACAAATGATGTGGTAAAAATCCTCGATTAATAGTAGTGTATCGATGGACGATTGTTGGCATGATCATGACCATTAATGAATACACAACTATTCTTGGCCCGTAGTCATGAATAATTGTGGTCGTGATACTTAAAGAATATCCTCGGCCGTGAGTGCGGGGGTGATTGAATGATGTGGATTATTTATTAAAGTCGAGTCTCAAATATAATTGATGATGAAAACCTTTTAAATCATAAAAGATAGTAGATTTTATTTTTACTTGACTCTTTTAATGGATTGCTTGTTCATTGCAGCTAAACTTGATGTTTATTATATTTTATCGGTTTAACATTTGTTGAAAGCTAATGATAATTTATTCGCATTATCTTAGTCATAATATTTCTTCTCGGGCTAGTTGAGCTCACCCTTTCTTTCATTGTTCTCTTGAAAATGAGAACATAATTTGGAGACAGTCGGGAGCGGAGTAATGGTCCGGAGGATAAGATTAGTAGTCCTCACTATTATGTGAAATAGTGTGATAATAATTGTAATGATGACTCCTTTTGAGTTTGTATAATATCTAGTAGATAATATTTGTATTCAAACTCACAGCTTATGTCGATATTATACACCACAGTTATATTAGTAAGTTGTATTTAAATTACATACTATGATCCCAATCACCCAAGATGGGTGATGTATACCTAATTTTGGGGCGTCCACAAAATATGATGATGAGGAGAGAAATGATGAAAAATATACAAAGAATAGAGATTTTTTATTTTATTTAAAATGGAGAAGATCTTAATACGGCCAAAGAATTAAGAGCAGGAGAAGAGGAACACAAAGCCTCTTTCCCTTCCTCTATTTAATTTTAATTTTAACTTTAATTTTAATGTAAGTCTTAATTTTATTCACATAATTATTTTTAAATAAAAGTAGTCCATCGTTGTTTTGTAAAGTGTATAACAAAACAAAATCAGATGATTTTCAAAACTTTAATTGATTTTAATGGTAATCTTTTTAAAATAATATGTAATAATAATAAATAGAATTTTCTTATAATTATATTTAATATTGTTGTAATACATAACAATACTCTTTTTATAAGACCTTGGTTCATTAATTCAAGGTTGCGTCTCATGTGTAGATGAAATTTTGCTTATACATATATAGACGTATAGGACATGAAAGATTAATAGAAATATAATTTGATAATAAAATTGAAATTCTGCCAACAAATAAGAATTTGGAAGAGAATGAGAATTCACTTTTTAAGTTAAATGTTAAGCAAATTTATATTCGACAGAAAACGATAGAATTTGATCGATACATAAAATTTGGTTATGGAAAAGAACAATGCTCTAGTTTCACAAAAAGATTATCATTACTTATAAAGTTACTTTGTCATGCTTTAAAATTTAAATTATTTAGCAAAAAAGAAATTAAATTATTCATGTAGATTTAATAATAATTTTATTAATAAGTATGCTTGTATTGACAACAAATAAATAAATTAATATCAATTTCAAAATTTATAACTTCACAAATTAACCTCATACCACTAATTTTACCTATTTCGAATAATGCATGTGGGATGAGTGCCTTTGTTTATCATGAAAGTGGGTAGTATGAAGTTTATTTTTGAATAAATTGGTCAATTAACTAATAAAGTACTGATAAGCGAATTTTTATGTGTGTCAGCATTCTATTGACCAATTAATCAATTTATCAATAAATAAATTTCATGTTAACCGGATTAGTTTATCATACATACATACATACATACATACATACATACATACATACTTCCACACGTCACCGGCATTAAAAAATCAACATAGATAAAAAGTTGCACACAATTGAAAAAATAAAAGTGGGTTTTTTCTTTGGTTGGTCATGAATAGCAAGTGGGCGCGGAGCCTTAAAATTACAAGTTGGCATCTAAACGTCCATTAAGTACGACGTCTTGGAAAGAAATACGAGAGAGAGGGAGATGTCACACGCCAGCTACCCCGCCTTTCCCATCACAGCTATTGGTAAATCCATCTCAAAATAAAAATAATTATAAATATCAAAGATATATTTTATTTTATATTCACTCAATACTCAATAGTGGTTTGTTGTCACACAATCAAAATTAAAATCTTATTACGAATAATATTTATGTAATAATGTAACTGAGAGCAAGTAGTTGATTGTTCTAATTTATTTTCATTGCTCAAATAGTAGTGTATAATACCTACCTAACCAATCACTCCCCATGACCATATATATATATATATATATATATCCATTCCTCTATGGCCAATAACAACTAGGGGATAGAAATAACCGATTTTGAAATTGAAATAGCACGTAAAATTACAAAAATCTCACTAAAAAAATCGCACAAATAGTTTCGGTGGCATATTGCGATTTTAAGGAGAGTTTCAAGTGTTTAATATTTCACATATTTTTGTTTATGTTTTCAGAGTTTCTTAACTTTTTTATAAATACGATTGTAAATTTAATTTTAAAATATGTAATTTTGCATAGTTTAAGATTTTAAGTTTGAAACAAAGGTTGTATTGTAGTAATTTATGCATTTTTCAATTTGAAGAATTAGAAGTTCTGAATTAATTTGTTATTGATTTTCAAGAATTTAATTGTGTGGTTGGATATTATTTATAATAGCAAGTTATAAATATTTGAGATTTATTTAAAATTTAAAAAGAATGATATGTTTATTATTTTTTTTCAATTTAAAATCGCACCGCATTATTAAAAATTATTCCACACCGATCCAAGTATTTTAATGTTACAATTTTTTATTTAAATAATCGCATCAAAGTAATTTCATTTACAATTTTTATTTAAAATCACACTAAATCCCGCGTTAATAACGACAAGAACAAAAACAAAAGCTAAAGCTTAGCTAGAGCCTAGAGACCACATTCTCACGGACATACGTGTCTTCACTTTTCGAGCTCACTAACTAGGGTTGCACAAACGGCATGGGGGCCTGCGGCTCGGCCTTGATCTGGCCTGAGTCCGACCTGATCAAAGTCTGGCTTAATCAAGACTTGGACCAATAAAGTCCGGCCTGAAGGCTTAAAAAAGGCCGCTGTTTAAATGCCAAAATCCGGCCTGGACTAGCCTAATTAAAAGCCCGGCCTAGACTGGCCTATGGCCTTTGTCCGGCCTGGGCTAAAGCCTAAGGATCCAGAATTTCTGCACTTAGATTTTTTTGTTTAATATCCTTGCGGCCTAGCCCAATATGTCAAAATGTTGAAAAAATAATCAAATTGGACAAGCCCGCATCTTGCCGCAAGTGGAGGAGAGTCCATTTTATAAGGAAAGATTCTTTTACCACTTTTCTCAGTAAACAATATGGGACTTAGATGTAGGGGTGAGCATGGTGTGGTTTGAAGTCAAAACCGCACCCGAAACCGCTTATGTGCGGTTTGAAAAATTCAAAACCGCACCCGAAATCGCTTGTGATTGGTGCGGTACGGTTTTAAAGTGTGCGGTGCGGTTTTAATAGGTGCGGTTTCGGTTCCAAAACCAATTGAAACAACAAAAAAGTCTAAGCCTTCAATAAAATTTAACATAAAACTTACATCGAACAATTAACTTAGTGACAAAGTCGGCAATGCGAATTATATCAAGCATGCTTTAAAACTAAAACATACACTATATAAAACAACGGAGACCATATATTCGATATGGCAAAGAATGTTTATCTAGTTCCCCAAAATTAAAAGTATATCTCAAGATAGAATGAAATTTATATCTCATATATTCTTGATGATGACTTATAGAATATAATCCTAACTATACCTAATTTGAAAAATAATCTATTAGACTATTACTATTATAACATTGACATTAACCAATGCATCAAGTGCTCGAGCCCCTCAGCTATAAGCCCCTCCAATATCGCATCAAACAAATTCAAAATTCTAAAATCCAATTGCATAATTTTTGACTCTATAACCTCTAATATCTTCTTTTAATTGGTGAAAAAATGACAATGCAAGACTCGGATTTTCTCTGAGCGTGTTCAAGTGAAAAGTAACTTTAGAATTTATTAGAGATAATACATACATACACACACATGGTGCGGTTTCAATTTTATGCGTGCGATTTTGGCTAGTAACCAAACCGGAACCGTAAATTTGGTTATTCAACCCACCTAAAATCGCCATACATCTGTAGGAACTGCTGAGTGCGATTTCAATTGAATCTTGTTCGTGCGATTTTTGGTGCGGTTTCGGTTCCAATTTGGCTACTTGTTCGGCCCTACTTAGATGTTATCAAAATGAATGGTGGTAAACTGGTAATGTAGTAACTTAGTTTGTACTTTCATGACCAGATTTTGACAGATGCAACTTTGTTAAAGCGTCAAAAAAGAGAGATCGAGGAGCTTCGGGCTAAATTGCAGGTTAAGCATATGTTATCATGATTTAATCAAGTTTGTGATTTTTGTTGTGGACTAGCTTTTAAAATTATCTTCTTTGTGGTTATGGGATCTCACTCAGAACACTTTGAAGAGGAGATTCTTAATCTGCGGAACACATTAATCATTATTATAGGTTTACTTAATCTTATTTTCTATTTTTTCATATAAAGATCAATATGTGCAAATTAATTATACATGTTACAATTTAGACTGAACTGGAGAGGGAGCGAATAGCTTTGGAGCTGGAGGAGGAAAAGAAAGCACAAGCTGAAAGGGAGAAGAGGTTGCAAGTGCAAGCCAAGAAAATTGAGAACTTAATATACCCTCGTAGTTGCTATTATCATCAAAATTGCCACTATCCATGTTATCACAGCTTACCGAAAGTCCCATATTGTCTACCAATGTTAATTTGTCCAACCTTTGTTTTATAAATAGAGAGTTGAGTTCAAGGAAAAATCATTAAACCAAATAATTAAACCATTAATGCCTTGGGCTCGGCCTAGCCAGCAGGCCTTAGCAGACCAAGATTTTAAGTTAATAATCTGGCCTGGCCTGGCCTTTATATTCTTGGGCACAGGCACGGTCCGGCCTGATCAATCAGGCCAAAGTTGACAGGCCTGGGGCTCGGCCAGAGCCAAAGTACTGTTTGTTGTGCATGTCTATTACTAACCCTCCGCCACTATTGCGCATGAGTTACCCATTCTGCCACGTCAACCACCCAAACCTATGTCAATATAATACATTTGTAAACATTATTCCACATAAAACATGGGACCAGTTGTGTCTAATAAAATAAAATACTCCATCATCAACAAACAGTTATATGTACCACGTGACACATTTGCCCTCTAAGCGGAGGAGTAATCTTTCTATTTGGAAAGGAAGCGCAATTCTTTGGTTGGGGCCTTTTTCATTGTGTTAATTTAGGGTAAAACTATGAATTTAGCCACTATAGTTGGCAAGTTTTACTTAATGTATAACTGAACTTTTAATTTTTTGAATTACCCCATTAAACTAACTATTATTTTATAATTGAATCATTATGTTATGTCTGAGCTAACGGCTGTTAAATTACTTTAGCCATTATCCTACGTGGACGTGCAAAAGAAAAGAAAAATGAAAGGAATATGACATTGCATATTACTCAGCAACCAATTATTTAAAAATTTAAATTTGAATCCTAAAAATTCAACTTTGACTGACATTTCCTCTCCTTTATATTACCAAGAATCAACTACCGGAAAAATATAAATCTTCAATGACAATTTTTTTATAACATTCAAGAATTTAAACAAATCATCATTTTCTAAACTCACTCTTCTATCCCAATCCATTTCAACACTTTCTCTGTCGTCGGTCTTCCCCTAAAATAATCTTCTATTGTAAACAGTAGATTAGAGCGATTTATATCATATCCTTCATACTAGAAAGATAAGAAATTAGTATCCTTAGCCATGAAGGAGTTTTGGACCTCATTGGCTTCTCTAATGGGCGTTTGGGCCTTCTGCCAAAGCATCCTCCACACCGTCTTCCCGCTGGAGCTCCGGTTTGCTTCTATCAAAATCTTTCAACGTATCTTCTATTGGGTCTCTTCTTACTGTTACTACGACATCACCAAAATCGACGGCGTCAAGAATTCTACCCTCACAATCCCACTTTTAAAAATATGAATCTGAAGAAGATAATAATAAGGTATAATCTGCAGCAACAAGCTCTAAAACTCCCTTCCCCTCAAAATCAAAGGGTAAGGGCATCCCCTTCATCTACTGGTGGTTTGAATCCGCTACTCACTTCGTGTTAAGATACTGCTGCGAAAGTCACTTCAAAGAGAAAACAGAAGCAACCATCACCCACACAACAACTCAGATCCAGAATTCGACGACTACCCAGATCTAAATCCAAAATCCTCCAAACTAGATCCAACTCAGATCCAAAGCAACAAGGAGAATAATAATTCGGTGAACTGAAGGAAGGTAGTCGGCGATCTTGGATTTGGGGGTGAGATAGGTTGGAAAATGAGGGATTTGAAGGAGGGGTGTTTTTGGGTGGTAATCTGTAGTGAATTTGACGAGGTTTGAGGAGAGAGAAGAAAGAGAGGATGAGTGGTGGTGGTTTGAGGATGAGAGAAGCTGAGTTGTTATATCTGAGTCATTTTTCTTTTCTTTTAAAAAGTCAAGTAGGAAAAAGTTAACTTTCATATTAATGGGCCCGAGCTACGCTTATGTAAATGATCCAATTGTAAAATTTTAATTTGTTTAATGGGGTAATTCAAAAAATTAAAAGTTCAGTTATGCATTAAGTAAAACTTGCCAACTATAGTGGCTAAATTCATAGTTTTGTCGCTAATTTAGTTATGCTAAGGTAAGAGTTTAAATGAATCGAGTCGAGCCGAGTCAAGTTAAGTTAAGTTTTGAGTTATTCAAATTTGGTTTCCAAAATTAAACGAGTATAAAATACGATTTAATTGAGACTCGTTTAGCTACCGAGTCGAGCCCAATCTCGGATCGAGCCCGAACAATTTGAACTTTTCAAACAAATATGATCCGAGTAATCAATAAAAAATTGAAATTTGAACAGGTTCGAATAATTTATCCAACTTAAAAATTTGCCCATATTTGAATCATTTATATTTCGAGTCGAGTTCGGATCAAACTTTTAATCGAACGAATACGAACTATTTGTTAATTTTACAGTCTTAATGTCATGTCTCTCTGCCTATACCCAACAAATTCACTCGTTACTATATATGATAGAATATTAGTTTATACGTGAATCACTCAAACTGCCTGCCTCCCTGCCTCCCTCCTTAGATGCTACTCCCACCATTCTTAGACTTGTATATAGGAAACTTTGTTGCTCCCACCATTCTAAGACTATTGTATATAGGAAACTAATATTGTGACGCCCCCAAAATAGGTATACATCACCCATCTTGAGTCGCCAAATACATGGTACAAAATTTAAATACAACTTAATTATACAACAGTCGTGTAAAATACGACTAAACATATACTGTGAGTTTTAATACAAATATTTTCATCTAGATAATATACAAACTCAATGGGGTCCTCATTACATTTATTATTACACTATTTCATAGAATAGTGAGGACTACTAATCTTATCATCGAGATGATCACTCCGTTCCCCGACTAGTCCCTGCTGCGTTCTCATTTCCTGAAGAGAACAATGAAAGCAAAAAGGTGAGCTCAACTAGCCCAGTAAGATATATTATGACTAAGATAATTCAGAATAAATTATCATTAGCCTTCAACAGTGTTAAACTGATAAAATATAATAAACATCAAGTTTAACTGCAGCGGAACAAGCAATCCATTAGAAGAGTCAAGTAGAGTATAAAATCTACTATCTTCTATGATTTAAAAGGTTTTTCATGACTTTTATCGCTGAGACCCAGCTTAATAAATAAAATCACATCATCGAATCACCCCTGCACTACGGCCAAGGATATTCTTTAGTATCACGACCACAATTATCCATGCACTACGGGCTAAGAATATTTGTGTATTCATTAATAGTCATGATCATGCCAACAACTATCCATCAATGCACTACGGGCCAATGAGGACTTTTTCCACATCATTTGTAACATTACGGTCATGATTACACCGAATAATCCCTGGTCATAATCATACCAAGTCCATCTATGCACTACAGGCCACAGATGACTTTCAACATAATATAAACATGAAGATGATGACAAAGATATAAGAATTCAATAAAACAAGTTCAAGAATTAATTTATCCATGAACCAATAACGTTCAAATTGTCAACATGATACTGCTTTGTAGAGTAAAATTCAAGAATGCTCAGAAGAATATTTTCAAGAAAAGATCTTTGGATGAAGCCTTGAAATATCGAGGATATTCCACTAATTTCATGGAGTATAGAAGTCAAAACTTTAACCAAATTGAGTATAATAACGAATGGAATAACAAAAGAAATCACCATGCATGTGGTACTTCGCATAGACAGGTTATTCCAACAGATTAATAAGTAACGGAACCAGGTCAGGCGAAATTCGCACCGACAGGATGTTCCAACAGACACTACAAGAAAAAGGCCTATCAGCGACCAATTATATCAGCGACCGCATATCCGGTCGCTGATAGTCTTAATAGCGATCGTATCGTCGACCGACCGTATTATATTCCAATCATTAAGTGACATCAATGACCAGAATCTTTGTAAGACCCCAAAATTTTTAAATAAAAGGAATTTCCTTTATTTATTATTTTGAAATAGTAAGGGTTGATTTGATTAATGTGGATAGTTAAGGGTTAAATCGCAAATATTTCAAAATAAGCAAGTGGTTATAAAATATTCATTTTTTGTCGGGGAATATTCGTTTGGTGGTGGAATATTACGTCTTGTCGGGGAATATTCGTTTGGTCGTGGAATATTAAATCTTGTCGGGGAATATTAAATGCGGCGACCTTGACCATGTGGGGCCCCATAACGGAAAGCGATTGGATGAGGAAAACAGCGACAAAGTTGGGTGGTTATAAATAACGGGCGTAGTTATTCTGAGTAAAGGCTGTTGGAATACCCGGTTTAAAATCTGATGTCTGGCGTGGTTGCCTGATGGCACCGGTATTGCACAAATGTTGTTGAATTATTGATTAAATACGTAAGATGACACTACTCAATAATTTTCCACGGTGATTCTACCGCTCAATATTTTATTTTATTGATTCAATAATTGCTGCGTTGATATTTTATATTATTGTTGTTCAATAATTGTCAACTGCACATATTTCCCATTATCGGATCAATAATTCATATTATTTGAATAATATTATTAGATAACATTATTGGCAATGTCTAGAAAGTTACATCTAAGGAGAAGTTTGGTCACCTAATTGCTTGGCGAGTAAGGAGAGAGATCCTTATTGGAATGCCCCTCTTTCTGAGGAGCTACTTTGGTTGTCATAATTGTGATTCTGTAATATTATTTGTGAATAATTAATTATTGATTCATATGATAAGGAAATATTTATTTTATATGAATATAAATGATGGATTTATTTATGTGGTTATTAATGAAGGAATTAATGCTGAGATGTTTTATTTGTATTTTGTCGGATTGGAGGTATTAAAAGATCAAATCGGTGTTATTATAGCTTTATTGTGTGAGTTATAATATTTAATCCGACCGTTGGATCGTTGAAATTTTTGGATATGTTATACATATATAAGTTGAGTATATGTCCACAAATTTTGAACCGTTAAAAATGCACGAATGATTTGTTATGAATTTTAAGAGGTGTCTAATTCGAAAATTAGGGTTATAATTGATTTTGGTGGAAAATTCTAGAATTGAGTGGGCCCCACTTGTGGTTGGTGAAGAAATGTGCTGAATTTTATTTCAAATGTGGTGGGTGGCAATAGTAGCGAGTAAAAGCCATCGGTGGCAGTCAAGTCTGCTTGGTAGGCTAACATTTTCTATAAATAGAGGCTAAGTTAGAATTAAAATCACACGAAAACAAAGTTTTCTCTCTTTCTCTCTATATTATTGAGTATATTTTGTGAGTATTTAGATACTTTGAGAGTTCTTTATTGATAAGTTTCATTCAAGCATCACTTGAGCCTTTCCTTAAATCTTGATTCTTTGAGGTAAGGGATATTATTTTTTCGTAATGATATTTATTTCTTGATATCATTATCTTTGAAATGTTGATCTGAAGTTTTTATCAAATTTGGAACTTCTTCATGTCGGGGGTTACTATTCATGAGTTACTATTCATTCAGTTCTTATTCACTATTCACGATTACTTATTCACGAGTACTATTCAGTGAAGCGTGAAAATGTTTTTTTGTGGAATTTCTATCTTTTGGTGTAGAGATTCTTATTCACGTATCTGGCCTTTATTCACGATATCTGACCTATTCATCGAAAAATAAAATTTCTTCTTTTCGTCCAAATATCTATTTTGGATACTAGCTTTGATTGTATCCATGTTTTGATCATTCTTGAATTTTACACCACTATGATTATTTTTGAGGTATTGTTGGACATAGATAAAACAAAGTCTGAATCCTTAATCCTTAATCCTTGTCATTTTGTTTCCTTTGGATTCGTTCTTTAAAAATATTTTTCATCATCCTCGATCTTAAATGATGATATTATTGAATATCTTTGGCTTCAGTAGTGCAAAGATGAATGATTTCTGAAGAATATCTTTGGCACATAGTGCAAAGATGAGCGGTGTTTAAATGAACATGATTGATGATGAATATCTTTGGCCTTTAGTGCAAAGATGAGCAGTGTGAGATGAACATGACCGATTGATGAATATCTTTGGCTTTGTGGTGCAAAGATGAATATTTGATTTGAGAAGAATATTGATTGATGTTACGAGGATAAAATATTGATGATGGGTGTTGAATTCATAGATTATAGTAGATTTCATTCTCTACGTAACTCTTACATGAATTATTATTTCATTGCGAATATTGATCTGGAACTTGTTGTCTATTGTATTCTATCAGATTTTTCCTGTTGAAGACTAACGATAATTTGTTGTATATTATCTTAGTCATAATATTCTTTCTTTAGCTAGTTGAGCTCACCTTTTCTTTGTTGTTCCATTTTTCTTCTCGGGAGGCGAGAATGTAGCGAAATCTTAGTCGGGGTATTGAATGAAGGTTCTAGAGAGTTGTTTAGTAGTCCTCACCATTTTTTAAAATAATGTATCAATAAATGTGATGGGGATTTATTTGAGTATAGATATTGTCTAAAAGATAATATTTGTATTTAAACTCACGCTTTTTCTTGTTGTAATAATAAAGTTGTAGTTGTTTACGTACCATGTATTTGGCGACTCGAATGGGTGTGGTGTATACCTATTTTGGGGCGTCACGGTTGGTATCGAGCTTAGGGATATGATCTCTGGCGGAGATCGGGGAATAGAACTAGGAGGGAGAGCGAGTAAATCCTTATTAGTGTGTCCTACCTAAGCTTATTTGTTAGTTGAGTCGATATATAGGGATATTATGTGATATATTGATTTCCTTAATTAACCCTTGTATTATGATGGTGTTTGAGAATGTCGTTGAGAATATTAATGATGGAGTAAATGAGGCCGTGGAGATGCTGTCTTTTACCAACGAGGAGAACGTCTGCAACAGTGGCAATGTTCCTCCCGTGAACAACAACACCGAAAGGCGAGATGATGAGCGAGGGATGTTTAGAAGTTTTTGCGATTCATGCAAAATCGAACGAGGAGACTCGTGTTCAAAATCTGAGGAGAAATGATAGCAATTCACGGGTTGTCACGATGACGATTCAAAGAGTTGGGACCACGAATTTAAGGGAAAGCCGATCCCGATCATGGCGGAAACATGGGTCAAACAAATTACCAAGATATTCGATGTCTTGGGATGCACGGAGAACGAAAGTTCCATTCGCTACTTTTATGTTCCGTGGCGAGGCGGATTCTTGGTGGGAATCACGTGAGGCGTACCCATCACCAAACACTCGGCGATGTCATGGGAGACATTTGAGAAGCTGTTCAATGATGAGTACTTCCCGAAAGTATTAAATCATATGAAGGAAGTGGAGTTTATTAGACCGAGCGAATAACATGGCGGTGTCCCAATCTGAGGCGAAGTTCGCGGAGTTATCGAGTTTGCACCTCATTTGGTGGAGAATGAGGAGCGTATGACGCGAGATGTTTACGAGAGGTTTGAAACCGGCATACGTCGGTATCTCATTTCTCATAAATTTTCTCTCTATTCGGATGTTGTCAGCGGGGCTCGATTGTTAGAAGCGAGATAACGAAATACGTTCAACCGAGGGACCATAACCGAGGATCATACCAAGATAGCGATCATCGAATAACGATAACCAGTGGAGAAAGAAGAATACTGGACAAAGCGGTAACCACTCGGTGGTAATCGTGGCCATGAAAATAGAAGAAGCGAGTCGGGAGGAGATTTTAAAAAGGAGATTCAACAACGACCATGTGAAGAAATCGTTGCCATTATGTAATCTGGTTCCAAGGAGGAGAAAGACCATCGGTCGTATGTTACAAATCTGGGAAAGAGGGACATATCATTGAACCGCCTACAGTTTAAGGTATGCTATAATTGTGGAAAAGAAGGACATATCGCTTCGAGATTATGCGATATCGAAACCAGATCCAGCGAGAATGGTGACTCAAAAGGATGTCCCGGAAAAGTCAAAGTCAACGATTTACGGAAGAAGCGTTTGTCGTGGCCAGGTCAAAATTCGAGAACCCGACGAAGTTAGCACGGGTTAGTTAATTATAAATTCTTGCGAAGTATATACCTTACTAGATATTGGTTCTACCCATTCTTTTATCTCTCTTGCTTGCGCTCAACGTTTGAACTTGACTACGGAGAAATTAGACTTTGACCTATTTATGGAGAATCCGTTAGGAGAAACTTTCATTACATCTGTTGTTTAGAAATCTTGTTTGATTCAAGTTGGCACTATATCATTTACACATTAACCTTATTTCTATAGAGATATTTGCTTTTGATGTGATTTTAAGGTTAACTATTCATCATGCCAAATTGATTGCTTTTGTAAGGTTGTTAGTTTTCATATTCCTAAGCACCTTTGTTATTCAATTCAAGCAATCAAACCATTGTAATCAAATATTTTCATATCAAGCCATGAAGTCATTCGTTTATTACGGATGTCAAATTTTCTTAGTCCATGTTATGGATTTGAATAAAGACACGTCGATTTGAATAATGTTCTCTGTTGTTATTGATTTTTCTGACGTATTTCTGAAGAATTTCTTGGCTTACTCCCAAAGCTTTGATATTAAATTTTGTATCGACTTTGAACCCGGTACAAAACTCATTTCTAAAATCTCATATCGAATGGCTCTATTGAACTTGAGGAGTTAAAATTCAACTATAAATTTGGTACTGAGCCTTTATCTTGTGACTTCCTTTGTGGAATTCACCTAAGCGAGACTCTCTGTAGGGGCGTTATATTAGATGCGATAGTAAAGCGATAGGTGTCATTGTGACGTCTTATCCAAGATTGGGATATGAGTCACGATTAAGAAGCAACCTAAGTCGATGTCGAAATCGTAGCTTTACAGGCTTAGTTGGTTATTATCGGAGATTCGTTGAAGGATATTCTCGAATCGCTATTCCATTAACGCAAATGACTCGTAGAGATACAAAATTCGAATGGAGCAAGGAATGTGGGAAGAGCTTGAAGAACTCAAGAGGAGACTCATTTCAAAGACATGTTACGACCATGCCATCCTGGAAAAGCGAGCGTGGTAGGCGGCGTGTTGAGTAGAAGATCGTATCTGAAATCTGAGTATGATATTGTCAAAGACTAATTTCAGATAATTTACAAATAATAGAGATGGAGATGAAAACTCTAGGTACCCACGTGATGATATCTGAGTATAATCGACTTTAATCGGTAAAGTTAAAGTTGCTTCGAGCCACCGACCCGGAGGCGATGCGTATGAAGAAGAAAGTCTGAAAGGAGCTATTAGGAAGCGAGAATTGATGAAGAAGGAATACTTGAGTCAACTCCGGACTTTGCATTCTAATGATTTTGATTTGAAGCATAGAATCATGATGGAGGCACACAACACATTGTTTGCAATCCATCCCGGAAGTACTAAAATGTATCGTGATCTTGACATACATTTTGGTGGAGCAATATGAGGAGAGAGATCGCGTAGTTTATCTCGAGATGTTTAACTTGTCAACGTGTAAAGGCGGACATCTTGTACCTAAGGGTCCGTTGCAACCACTTGAGATTCCTAATGGAAGTGGGAACACATTACCACTGAATTTCATTACTAATCTTCCCAAGGTTTCTCAGGCATAGATGCGATTTGGGTTATTGTTGATAGATTAACCAAGTCTACTCATTTCTTACGTCACTGAGACTTATTCCTTGAACGTCTTTCTCGTATATACGTAAATGAGATTATGAGATTGTATGGCATGCCAAGTATCCATAGTTTTAGATCGTGACCCAAGATTCACTTCATGATTTTGGGTTAGTTTGTAGAAAAGCTATGGGCACGAATTCTACGATTCGCTTTGGCATACCATCCTCAAAGCGGATGGGCAATCGAAAAGACTACTCAAACTCTTGAAGATATATTAAAACTCATGTCCTAGATTTCAAAGGAAGTTGGGATAAGTACTTGCCATTGGTGGAATTCTCATACAACAATAGTTATTAAACAAATATAGGCATGGTTCCATTCTAAGCATTATATGGACAAAAATGTCGTTCTCCAATATGTTGGGATGAGGTGGGGAAGCAACATTGTTGGGACCCGAGTTAGTCATATGTATGACTAATGATTCGACAACGATATCAAAGCGGCACAAGATCGACAAAAGAGTTATGCGGATCTTCATCGAAAGGACGTGGAATTTAATGTGGGGATCATGTTGTTGTTGCGAGTTGCTCCATGGAAGGAGTTACAAGATTTGGGAAGAGAGGAAAGCTCAATCCACGATTTATTGGTCCATTTTAAATTCTCGATCGAATAGGAACTGTGGCCTATAGACTCGTTTTACCGCCAAGTATAACGCGTGTTCATAACGTTTTCACGTGTCGATGTTACGTAAATATGTGGGCGACCGAATTACGTCGTTGAGTTAGAAACCGGACGAGATAGCCAAAGACTTAACGTATGAGGAGAATTTTACTGTCAAGATTTTGGATAGGAAGGAGCATGTCCTACGCCAAAAATCATACCACAAGTTAAAGTTTTGTGGAGGAATCATGCTATATAGAAATGACACAGGAATTGGAAAGCGGAAATGAAAGCGAGGTATCCTCACCTTTTGAAACACCAGTGTGCGTCGTCCAATTTCGAGGACGAAATTTCATAAGGAGGGGAGGTTGTAAGACCCCAAAATTTTTAAATAAAAGGAATTTCCTTTATTTATTATTTTGAAATAGTAAGGGTTGATTTGATTAATGTGGATAGTTAAGGGTTAAATCATAAATATTTCAAAATAAGCAAGTGGTTATAAAATATTCATTTTTGTCGGGGAATATTCGTTTGGTCGTGGAATATTAAATCTTGTCGGAATATTAAATGCGACGGTAGCGACCGTGTGTGGGCCCATAACGGAAAGCGATTGGATGAGGAAAACGACAAAGTTGGGTGGTTATAAATAACAGGCGTAGTTATTCTGAATTAAAATTGATTGGAATACCGGTTGGTTAAAATACGATGTCTGGCGTGGTTGCCTGATACACCGGTATTACACGCATGTTGTTGAATTATTGATTAAATGCGTGAAGATGGCACTACTCAATAATTTTCACGTGAATTCTTTATTCAATATTTTATTTTATTGATTCAATAATTCTTTGCGTTGATATTTTATATTATTGTTGTTCATAATTGTCAACTTTGATATTTCCCATTATCGGATCAATAATTCATATTATTTGAATAATATTATTAGATAACATTATTGGCAATGTCTAGAAAGTTACATCTAAGGAGAGGTTTGGTCACCTAATTGCGCACGCGATGAGGAGAGATCCTTATTGGAAAGCCCCTCTCACCCTGAGGAGCGGCTGGTTGTCATAATTGTGATTACAGTAATATTATTTGTGAATAATTAATTATTGATTCATATGATAAGAAATATTTATTTTATATGAATATAAATGATGGATTTATTTATGTGGTTATTAATGAAGGAATTAATCTTTGAGATGTTTTATTTGTATTTTGCCGGATTGGAGGTATTAAAAGATCAAATCGGTTATTATTATAGCTTTATTGTGTGAGTTATAATATTTAATCCGACCGTTGGATCGTTGAAATTTTTGGATATGTTATACATATATAAGTTGAGTATATGTCCACAAATTTTGAACCGTTAAAATGCACGAATGATTTGTTATGAATTTTAAGAGGTGTCTGATTCAAAATTAGGGTTATAATTGATTTTGGTGGAAAATTCTAGAATTGAGTGGGCCCCACTTGTGGTTGGTGAAGAAATGTGCTGAATTTTATTTCAAATGTGGTGGGTGGCAATAGTAGCGAGTAAAGCCATTAGGTAGCAGTCAAGTGCTGTGGTGGCTAACATTTTCCTATAAATAGAGGGCTAAGTTAGAATTGAAAATCACACGAAACAAAGTTTTCTTTTCTCTCTCTATATTATTGAGCGTATTTTGTGAGTATTTAGATACTTTGAGAGTTCTTTGTTGGTCAAGTTTCATTCAACATCACTTAGACCTTTCCTTCCAAATCTTGATTCTTTGAGGTAAGGGATATTATTTTTTTTCGTAATGATATTATTTCTTCAATATCATTATCTTTGAAATGTTGATCTGAAGTTTTATCAAATTTGGAACTTCTTCATGCTCGGGGTTACTATTCATGAGTTACTATTCACGAGTTACTATTCATGAGTTCTTATTCACGTTAGTTCTTATTCACGAGTACTATTATTGAAGCGTGAAAATGTTTTTTGTGGAATTTCTATCTTTTGGTGTCGGAGTTACTTATTCACGATACTATCGGACTATTCACGATATCTGACACTATTCATCGAAAAATAAAATTTCTTCTTTTCGTCCAAAATATCTATTTTGGATACTAAACTTTGATTGTATCCATGTTTTGATCATTCTTGAATTTTACACCACTATGATTATTTTGAGGTATTGTTGGACATAGATAAAACAAAAGTACGAATCCTTAATCCTTAATCCTTGTCATTTTGTTTCACTTTGATTCGTTCTTTAAAAATATTTTTCATCATCCTTAGTCTTAAATGATGATATTATTGAATATCTTTGGCTGTAGTGCAAAGATGAATGATTTCTGAAGAATATCTTTGGCACGTAGTGCAAAGATGAAGCAGTGTTTAAATGAACATGATGGATCGATGAATATCTTTGGCCTTTAGTGCAAAGATGAACAGTGTGAGATGAACATGGCCGATTGATGAATATCTTTGGCACAGTAGTGCAAAGATGAATATTTGATTTGAGAAGAATATTGATTGATGTTACAGGGATAAAATATTGATGATGGATTTTTGAATTCATAGATTATAGTAGATTTCATTCTCTACGTAACTCTTACATGAATTATTATTTCATTTCATGCGAATATTGATCTGAAACTTGTTGTACATTGTATTCTATCGATTTTTCCTGTTGAAGACTAACGATAATTTGTTGTATATTATCTTAGTCATAATATTCTTTCTTTATCGGGCTAGTTGAGCTCACCCTTTTCCTTGTTGTTCCATTTTTCTTCTCGGGAGGCGAGAATGTAGCGAAGTACTAGTCGGGGTATGGAATGAAGGTTCTAGAGAGAGTTGTTTAGTAGTCCTCACCATTTTTTGTAAAATAATGTATCAATAAATGTGATGGGGATTTATTTGAGTATAGATATTGTCTAAAAGATAATATTTGTATTTAAACTCACGCTTTCTTGTTGTAATAATAAAGTTGTAGTTGTTTCATACCATGTATTTGGCGACTTTCGAATGGGTGTGGTGTATACCTATTTTGGGGCGTCTGAAATGCGATCATTGATCGATCGCTAGAACAAATTTCCCACCCAAAATTTGGCAAGAAATGTTGGTAGCGTAGTTTTTTTGCGACAACTTATAATCGGCCGACCGCGTCGCGATCACCGATAAGTCCATGTCATTAAAAATCGTGCCGACGCATGCGGTCACGATCTGTTGATCTTGATCGTTGATCCTTTAATCTATCGGTCTTTAAACTCGGCGATGTGCGTAATCGAAAAGGAAAAAATAAGTGGGAGACCGAATAGGAGAAGAGGAAGAAGGGGAAAAGAAGGAGAAGAGGAAATCTAGTTCTTTGTCGCGCTTGGGTTGGCTTTCTCCTTGATTGGTGTTAGGTACCAAATTATATAACAAATATTTGATATATATATATATATATGTGTGTGTGTGTGTGTGTGTGTTTATGTTATGTCCGAATATTTGGGTTTTCTTCTTTTTTACCACTTGTGGCTTGTGGGTTTCGATTGAATGCGATTTTTGTTAATTTATGTGGTTCATCAAATGTTTGATTGAATGTATTAGTCTCCAATGTTAGTATAATGGGTTAGTCTCTAATGTTAATATTTTTTATATAATGTTGGTATTTGTGTTTTCGCACTTGGAATTATTTTGTATAATGTTAGTCTCTAATGTTAATATTTTTTGTATAATGTTAGTATAATTGGTTAGTCTCTAATGTTAATATTTTTGTATAATGTTGGTATTTGTGGTTTATGAGTTGATATTTGTGTTTGGCACTTGGAATTATTTTGTATAATGTTAGTCTCTAATGTTAATATTTTTTTGAATAATGTTAGTATAATGGGTTAGTCTCTAATGTTAATATTTTTTGTATAATGTTGGTATTTGTGGTTTATGAGTTGGTATTTGTGTTTGACACTTGGAATTATTATAGATTTCATACCTCTTCAGAGATATCTTTGTGGTCCAAATCTTGTTGGGTAGGGTAGGAGGATAATTAGGATTGACAAAATTTATGCTTAAGCATTTATTTCCCACCCAATGGCTTGTTGATTTCTAATGTAACTGTATTTGGGTTATTCCTAGGTCACACGCTAGGGGTGAGTTGGTCTATATAATTGTGAGCGCAAGGACCAATGCTATATACTTTTAAATAAGAGGAGATGATATCAAATTGAATTAGTTGCACTTACATTAATAAATGTCAAACCACCAACATTGGAGTCTAATATCCAATTGGTGCTGTTAAATGATGTAGGGATTTTAAACTAAGTGATCCACTAGAGCCTTTAAGGGACTATTGGAGCTGATGGGTTGGCCTTGGGGCCGCGAGGCCATACGAGGCCATGCCAAGCTTAGCCAAGCCTTACGGGGCCAATCAATGAATTTAAGAAAGAGAGATTCAAAATGGGTATAAATTTTAAAGGGTATGAAACTTTTGGGATAATCAATGAATTTAAGAAAGAGATTCTTTTATGAGTTGATTGATACCTATATGTATATATATACACACACATACATCATATATGTATAATTTTATAAGAATATATACACACACTTTACACCACAAGAATAATTTGGGAACATGCATGATTAGGTTTCATGTTTTAATATGAGATTATCTAAAGTTGGATAATTTGTTATTCTTGAATAACGATTCTTTGAAATTTGGAAAATTTTTGAATATAACATTATTCTTTGATATATTTTTTTTGAAATTTAAATAAATTGTTGTTGATATTCTTTGAAATTGGGACAATTTTTGGGCTTCTTATTGTTTTTACTAATATTGGATTCTCCTAAATTGTGCCTTGAATTATAGTTGTGCACATTCATTTTTTGTGTGTTGGGATTATATTTTCTTTGAAATTGGTAAGTATGCATGCCTCTAAATGCGTGGGATAGTCCATATTATAGGGAGACTCACTAATTTTTTTCATATATAAGTCAAATGGCCATATAACTTGAACATGAGTATAACATAAAACATAACTAGGAATGAAGTTTGGTGATGCTAAAAGTAACCTTAAGTAACTTAAATATACACGCCTAGACTATCCTAAAGGGCTTGTAGACTATCATATCCTATTGTCCTTTTGTTTACATACAATTACATATCCCGATGTTCTCTATATCCCCGACATGTTTATGTACCTTTCATTTATAACTTATACTAACATCCTAAATTTTTTATTTATAGATGTCTTCTCTAACTGCAAACACGAAAGCCTTGGGTTGGGTCTGAACCTAATCATGTCTTGAGGCCCAAGCTAATCCGGATGATCGCATTCTTATACGAGATCCGTCCTCCTCCGTGATAAAGACGTAAGTTAAACATCGTGTATATATATATATATAAAGGGTTGAATATTTTCATTTTATAAATATAGTAGTGATTTAAATGTAAGGGTTTTAATATAAATTATTGTATATTGTAGTGATTTTCAAGATAGTAAAATTGTGAAGTGCATTTCACAATTATGCTTCTGTAATCGCCTACGCTAGTTGATTACACGGGCGACACACACCTCTCGCCCATAAGGATCTTGATTTTAGGTGAATTTCGGTATATTTTTGATCACTCGATAGATAATACATAGTTAATCAAATAATATTGTTTAGTAATATAACAGCTTTAATATTATTATTGTTGTTTTATTTGCGAAACGATATAGATGGGACGCATTTACATGCATCGATTATTCGTAGACACTATTCTACGCGTAAGTTGCTACCATCGAACCAAAGATAATTTGAACAAGGAACGACAAAAAGCCCTGCAATCTTTGAGATTGACCATCCAGATAGGTGAGCAAGATATGCGTGAAAGCATAACCTCGGTGGTGCATGACACCCGTATGGGTGCGAGATGTGTGACCAGATGGAGAAGTGAGAGTCGGGTCAAGAGGCGCAAGATCGCCGCCTCGAATGATCCTCGTGTGTATCGACGGTGAGAAGGCAAAAGGCACGTATCGAGGGCTAAGTAGATATCACAACCGCAAACACATTCTTTGCCGAAGTACGTATGTTATGTTTGATCATCTTTTGTAGCTAAAATATCATATGTTTACATAATAATATGAGAAAATGAACTATAGGAGTCTCGGTCCTCAAGGTCAACCTATCAATTGGTTGGATGTGTATGTGGCCACCGATGGTCTGGTCTACCCGTCGCTTAGAGATAGCGGTAATAAGTTCACTTTATCCTAATATGTTGTTTATAAATTATAACGACCTTCTTTAGTATTTTTTTTTATTTATTTTAACTATTTAATTGTTCATCTTCCGACGGACACTTATAAAGGCTTAATGAACGAAGCGCTATCCTCAAGGCACCCGCGTCAAATCGATTGATCAAGAATTATGGGAGAGGCGTCCATCGTGAAGAAAAAAAATTATGTCAAAGGCCAAGGACAAAGACGACGCCTCGACCATCATTGCACAGCAAATTCTGCCACCCGATCTACATATCATCAGGTTATCCACCTATCATACTCCTGCCGATCGTGTTAGAGCGATCTGTCGAGATCGTGATCTTCTTCAGATATCTTGGGCGGGCATCTGCAGCCTCTGAGTTCTGATGAGTTGGCGGAAGCGATGGCAGCGGCAGCGAGGAGTGGCGAGCAAAGCAAAGACAACAACAACAAAGCGGTATATATATATATCGTTTATTGTTTAGCTACATTGTCTTATATGTTTATAGTCTCTCGAGTCAATGTCTTACTTATATGTAACATATATGTTCTATTACTTTGATAATTACAGATCCTAATTTGGATGATCCATGAAGAGCGCTAGACTTATTTTTTAGATTTTAAAGCCTTGAACTCTTTTAGATTCATTCTTTGGACAATTGTAATAGTTTATATGGATGTTTACGATATCGATTATATTGTGTTGGATGAATGTTTTGTATTGTATTGGATGAATGTTTATTCATGGATGAATGTTTTGTATTGTATTGGATGGATGTTAATATGGATGCTTGCATATATATATATATATATATATATATTGCTGTGTTGGGATTGAAAGCAGGTACAAAGCAGGTTATTTTTGGGAAATCAATAAAATAGACAAAAATTTTTTAAAAAAAAAGCATCGGTGATCGCGACGCGGTCGCTAAAATGTATCGCCAAGATGAATCTAGCGGCCGCATGATTCGCTATTATCGATTATCACGACACGTGTGACACGTCACGCATGACGAATGACTCAGCATAAGTTATAATAGCGACGGTATCGGTCGCTAATTGCAGTCGCTAATAATACGGTCGCTATTGGTGGTCGCTGACGTCCTTCCAGCGACCAGATTATCTGCGACTCGTATCAGCGACCGCATACGGTCGCAGATATCCATCTGCGACCGTATCCGGTCGTTGATGATCTTGATCATTGATAAGCCTTTTATTATAGTGAGAATAATAAAGATTTTAACCAGTCCGACGTAAGCGCATGCACGTGATATTCCAACAAAATAATAATAAAGATGGAACCAGTCCCGGCGTAAACGCATACGAATAAGATATTCCAATGTAATAATAATAAAGATTTTAATTAGGTCCCAAGTAGAAAACGCACAAACAGATGTTCCAACAGAAATAATAAATAATGGAATAATGTAAGAATTTCACCAAGTATAGGTTATCCCACAGATCAAAGTTATTCCAATGTAATAATAAAGAATGTAATAACAAAAGAATTTCACCAATAAGAAAGAAGGAATACCCTACAACGAGTACAACAAAATAATATCCCTTACCGTAAAATAAACTGAATATAAGAGTAGGGAAGGAGCAGAATACTTTTCTATAAACTTCTATAATTTCTCTCTAGAATTTCAAAGGAATTAAGTAATAAATAATGAAGGAATGAACTTCATTTATAGAAAAATGGACCGCATAAGAACTAAACTCATGAACTATCCAGATTGATTTACTTTAATCGACGATCCATATTTAAAGTAAAATATTTTAAATAAAATATAATATATTCTATTTATAATCTAATAAAACGAATAACTTTATAAAAAGATTTTACTATGCAAACACTACGCAGTACTATGCAAACACTACGCATAATAAAATATAATATATTCTAATTATTGTCTAATAAAAATGTATAACTTTATAAAAGTATTCTGCATTTTATATAAAAAGATTTTACTATTAGTCTAATAAAACGAATAACTTTATAAAAGTATTACGATTTATATAGCTTTTCCATTTTATTACATTAATAATACCAATAAAAAAATGGTGACTTATCACATAAGCATCAATAATCAATCTTTGTGTCTTCATTGTGCAACTACGCCAGATTCTTTTGTACTTTTAACACCGGGTGTTTCAACAGCTAACGATAAAAACTTCCGCCGTTATTTTCATAAAAAATATTTTTGTCGCTTTCTCATCCGAATAATAATTCCGTTAGTAGGGTCCACTTAATGATTGTGTCGTTGTATGACGAATATTCCCCGTTAAAACGAATATTCCCAACCAATCGAATATTATATAACAACTTGCATACTTTGCAAAATTTATAAATATTACCAACAACTATAACATTATATTAAATTCATTCCATAATATTCAAAAATGATATTTATAGAAAATTCATCTTTATTTATAAAAGTTGGGGTCTTACAAATATTTTCGCATAGTTAGAAAAAAGTGGATTCTATTTTCATGTGACAAGTAATCATGTAAAAATAACAAAAATTTATGTGACATGGATGAATGACCAATTTGAAAAATATTGTACATTAATAGGTGAAAGAAGAAATTTATGAAAAGTTAGAGATCTCTATTATAAATTCATGTAAATGGTAAAATAGGCAGTATCTAAATTTGGGAGATTTTTGGAAATCCCATTTTGGGACAGAGCCTCAACCATGACGGCATGATATATAGTAGATGAATGGCAAAATACATTTAATTTTAAATTATTAATAACATGAAATTCTTAATATACCATTATGGTATATACTTAAATTGTTTGAAGAAAATTAAAACCTCATACCACAAACGTTTATATACTTTTTAAACATTAAATACTAATTTATTTTTTCTCTCTCCATATTTTCAATGAATTTTGAAAAGGTAATACCAACATTCATTGTGACGCCCCCAAAATAGGTATACATCACCTATTCTGAGTTGTCAATACATGGTACAGAAACAACTACAACTTTATTATTACAACAAGAAAGCGTGAGTTTGAATACAAATATTATCTTCTGACAATATCTATACTCAAATAAATCCTCATCACATTTATCGATACATTATTTTACAAAAAATGGTGAGGACTACTAAACAACTCTCTCTAGAACCTTCATTCCATACCCCAGACTACTGCATACGCTTATATTCTCGCCTCCTCACGAGAAAAATAGAACAAAAGGAAAAGGGTGAGCTCAACTAGCTCAAGAAAAAGAATATTATGACTAAGATAATATACAATAAATTACCGTTAGTCTTCAACGGGAAAAATCTAATAGAATACAATAGACAACAAATTTTAAATCAATATTCGCAGCTGAAATAATAATTCATTAGAAGAGTTAAGTAGAGAATGCAAACTACTATCTTCATGTATGAATTTAAAAGTTCATCGCTCTATCTTTTATCTCCAGTAACATCAATCAATATACATACTGAATCAAATATTCATCTTTGCACTCTGAAGCAAAAGATATTCATCGATTAGGTCATGTTCATCTAAACACTGCTCATCTTTGCACTACTACCAAAGATATTCTTCAAAAATCATTCATCTTTGCACTACAGAGCCAAAGATATTCAATAATATCATCATTTAAGATCGAGGATGATGAAAATATTTTTTAAAGAAACGAATCCAAAGAAACAAAATGACAAGGATTAAGGATTAAGGATTCGCACTTCGTTTTATCCATGTTCAAAATACCTCAAAAATAATCATAGTGGTGTAAAATTCAAGAATGATCAAAACATGGATACAATCAAAGCTAGTATCCGAATAGATATTTTGAACAAAAAGAAAAATTTTATTTTTCTATTGAATAGTGCCAGATATCGTGAATAAGGCCGTATACGTGAATAAGTAACTCAGACACCAAAAGATAGAAATTCCATAAAAACATCTTCACGCTTACATGAATAGTACTTTCGTGAATAGTAACTCGTGAATAAGAACTCATGAATAAGAACTCGTGAATAAGAACTCATGAATAGTAACCCCCGATATGAAAAAGTTCCAAATTTGATAAAAAGTTCCAACCAATATTTCAAAGATAATGATATTGAAGAAATAATATCATTTGAGAAGAAAATAACATCCCTTACCTCGAAAGATTAATTTAGTTGAATTAGGGTATATAGTCTTTGAAGGAAACTTGCACCGTCTAACAATACTCAAAGTATACTCAAAATACTCACAAGAATAAACCGATAATATAGAGAGAAAAACTTGAGCTTTACGGTGTGATTTTCAATTCTAACCCAAGACCCTATTTATAGGAAAATGCTTAGAACACCAAAAGCAGAAAATTTAATAAAATATTAATATTAATATTACAAATTCCTACGCCCACTTTTTTAAGGATCTGAATTCAGCATTTACATCACATGCAAGACCCACCTTTAATGACAAAAACGTTTTCATAATAAAAATAATTAAAACTTCCAAAAATTAATTATTTGAAGCTTGAACTTCAATAATTCATAATAAATAGCCCTTTCATCAGAAAATTCGAATCTCGCGGGTTTTTATAGAAAATTCAATTCTCTACAACTTTGCAGAAGAAAGTTTTTCCAAATTCCAAATAGAAATTGACCGAAATCCACAAACAGACGATTTTACTGGTTATAATCAAATTTCAATCAATAAATGGGGTCCACTTACATGTTTAACATGTTTTAAACATTTATTGCAACAAAAAACTACTCTTCCTCCTCAGTATACTCATATATCCCACATTCGTTGTAAAAATATCACCATTATTATATTATTAAAATATAATAATATATTTAAATGAATTATTTTATCGTAAAAAGATAAAATTTTAATTTTCAACAATTGTCACATTAAAATTTTCTCCATCTATAACCACATAAAATCAATATTTTCCTCATCATATGAATCAATAATTAATTATTCACAAATAATATTACTGAGAATCACAATATTGACAACCGAGGCGCTTCCTGAGAAAGAGGGCTTTCCAATAAGAATTTCTCCTTATTGGCGCCAAATTAGGTGACCAAACCTCTCCTTAGACGTAACTTTCTAGACATTGCCAATAATGTTATCTAATAATATTATTCAGGATAATATGAATTATTGCTTCGATAATGAAAAATCTTAGTGTAATGACAATTATTGAAACAACAATGAATATAAAATATCAACGCAAAGCAATTATTGAATCAATAAAATAAAATCTTTGAATAAGTAATTACATAACCATTATTGAATAGTGCCTTTCTTACGTAAGAATCAATAATTGGTGCAATACTGCATTGTCTTCTTGTGTTTTAACCAAAAAGTATTTTAACAAAGATAAATGAGTAATAACTACGCCATTATTTTTAAACAACTTATATTTGTTGTTTTCTTCATCCAATCGCTTTCCGTTATGGGGCCCACACATGGCTGCGCCGTCGTACGTTTGTACGAATATTCCCCGATAGTACGAATATTCCACGACCAAACGAATATTCTCCGACAACAATGAATATTTTATAACCACTTGCTTATTTTGAAATATTTGTGTATTTTACCCCTAACTATCCACATTAATCACATCAACCTTACTATTTCAAAATAATAAATAGAGAAAATTAAATTTCATTAATAATAAGTTGGGGTCTTACAACCTCCCCTCCTTATGAAATTTCGTCCTCGAAATTGACGTACGTACCTGGTGTTTCGAAAAGGTGAGGATACCTCGCTTTCATTTCCGTTTCCAATTCCCAGGTCATTTCCTCTATAGCATGATTCCTCCACCAAACTTTAACTTGTGGTATGACCTTTTTAGCGTAGGACATGCTCCTTCCTATCCAAGATCTTGACAAGTACCTCCTCATCGTTAAGTCTTGGCTCTCTTTCCTGTTCTAACTTCGATAACGTTGTTTGGGTCTTTCACATATTTACGAAGTACGAGATATGTGAAACACATTATGAACACGAGACATACTTTCGAGGTAACGCGAGTCTATAGGCTACATTTCCTACTCGGTCAAGAATTTGAAATGGACCAATAAATCGTGGATTGAGCTTTCCTCTCTTCCCAAATCTTGTAACTCCTTCAATGGAGCAACTCGCAACAATACATGATCCCCTACACTAAATTCCACGTCCCTTTCGATGAAGATCCGCATAACTCTTTTGTCGATCTTGTGCCGTTTGTATATCGTTGTCGAATCATTTGAATCTTTTCGGTGAGTCATACGTCTTAACTTTCGGGTCCCAACAGTGTTGCTTCACCCACCTCATCCCAACATACTGGAGAGCGACACTTTCGTCCATATAATGCTTCAAATGGAGCTACACCTATACTTGCCTGATAACTGTTGTTGTAGGAGAATTCCACCAATGGTAAATACTTATCCTAACCGCCTTGAAGTCTAGGACACGAGTCTTAATAAATCTTCAAGAGTTTGAATAGTCCTTTCGATTGTCCGTCCGTTTGAGGATGGTATGCGCCCAATCAATGAAATTGCGCCCATAGCTTTTTGCAAGCTAACCCAAAATCTTGAAGTGAATCTTGGGTCACGATCCGAAACTATGGATACTGAGGCATGCCATGCAACCTCACAATTTCATTCACGTCATACTAAGAAGACGTTCAAGGAATAAGTCTCCGTGACGCTCGGCAAGAAATGAGAAGACTTGGTTAATCTATCAACAATAACCCAAATAGCATTGATGCCACGAGAAACCGTAGGAAGACCCATAACGAAATCCATGGTAATGTGTTCCTACTTCCATTTCGGAATCTCAAGTGGTTGCAACGGACCCTTAGGTACTAGATGCTCCGCTTTACACGTTAGCCAAGTTAAACACATCGAGATAAACTTTGCAATCTCTCTTCATATTGTTCCACCAAAATGTATGTCAAGATCACGATACATTTTAGTACTTCCGGATGGATTGCAAATGGTGTATTGTGTGCCTCCATCATAATCTTGTACTTCAAATCGTAGTCGTTAGGAACACAAAGTCTAGAGTGGACTCAAGTATTCCTTCTTCATCAATTCTCGCTTAGGAATAGCTCCTTCTTGTACTTTCTTCTTAATACGCATCGACTTGGTCGGGTGGCTCGAGCAACCTTAACTTTTTCTATTAAAGTTGGCTCTGTCATTATATACTTGACATCATCGAACTTGTTCCCGCATATGATCTTCTACTCAACGCGTCATTACCACGCGTTCGCTTTTCGGGATGGTATTGAATAGTGTGGTCGTAGTCTTTCAATAGCTCGAGCCAACGTCATTTGCCGCATGTTGAGTTCTTTTTTGAGTGAAGAAATATTTAAGGCTTTTATAGTGCGAATATATCTCCACTTTCTCCCCGTATAGATAGTGCCTCCATATCTTTAACGTGAAAACGATCACCGCCAACTCTAGATCATGAGTAGGATAATTTCTCTCATACTCTTTAAGTTGTCGCGAGGCATAAGGCTATGACTTTCCCACGTTGCATGAGAACACATCCTAACCCTTTGCACGAAGCATCATTTGAGATAACAAATCCATCCGAACCGGATGGTATTGTTAGAACAGTCTTAAAATAAGTCTCCTCTTAAGCTCTTGGAAACTCTTCTCGCGTTCTTCGCTCCAAACGAATTTACAGATCCTTTTGAGTTAGCGATTAGAATTGAGTTAATGGAGTAGCGATTCGAAAAAACCCTTCCACAAATCTCCGATAATAACCAAATAAGCCCAAAAAACTACGTGCTTGATCCACCGACTTCGGTTGCTCTAACTTTGTATTGCTTGATCTTCACGGCATCAACGGATACTCCATGTTTCGACACCATCGTGCCCAAGGATTGCTACTTCCTCGAGCCGAACTCGCATTTCTTCAATTTGGCATATAGTTTGTTTTCACGAAGCCTTTGGAGTACCAAATTTCAAATGGTGCTCATGATCTTCACGACTTTTGGAATATATGAGGATGTCATCAATAAAGACAACAACGAACCGATCTAAATATTCCTTGAATACTCGGTTCATCATATCCATGAAAGCCACAGGAGCATTAGTTAGTCCGAAAGACATGACTAAGAATTCATAATGCCCATACCGAGTTACAAGGCGCCTTTGGAATATCCTCGGTTCTAATCTTGGTGATGATATCCGAGCGAAGATCGATTTTGGAAAAGAATTGTGCCCTTACAATTTGGTCAAACAAGTCATCAATACGAGGTGCAGAGGATACCTATTCTTGATGGTGATATGGTTCAATTCCCGATAGTCAATACAAAGTCGCATACTCCGTCTTTCTTCTTTACAAATAAAACAGGAGCACCCCGAGGAGATGTCTTGATTTAATGAAACCGATGTCCAACAATTCCTATAGTTGGACCTTTAACTCCTGAAGTTCAACAGGAGCCATTCGATATGGGGTTTTAGAAATGGGCTTTGTACCAGGTTCAAGATCAATAAAGAATTCAACTTCACGTTTTGGGGATGGACTAAGAAGTTCTTCGGGAAATACGTCAGGAAAGTCAATAACAACAGGAATATTATTCAAATTTGACGTGTCTTTATTCAAATCCATAACATGGGCTAAGAAAGCTTGACATCCGTTTTTCAATAAACGAATAGCTTTATGATTGGATATGACGGTGATTGATTTTAATGGTTTAGTTGCTTGAATTAAATACTGACGAGGTTGGTTAGGAATATAAAACTAACAACCTTACGAAAACAATCAATTTTGGCATGATGAGTAGTTAACCAATCAATCCCTAAAATCACATCAAAAGCAAGTATCTTTAAAGAGATAAGGTCAACGGGTAAGGTAATGGTGCCAACTTAGAATCAAACAAGATTTATAAGCGATGGATGTGATGAAAGTTTCTCTAAACGGAGTTTCCACAGATAGGTCAAAGTCTAATTTCTCGGTCGTCAAGTTTAAACGTTGAGCACATGCGGAGAGATAAATGAATGGGTATGCCCCAGATCAAGTAAGGTATAAACTTCGCAAGAATTTATAAATAAACTTACCCGTGATCACCTCGTTTGGGTTCTCGCATTTTGACCGATCCAACAAAAACGCTCTTCCGGAATCGTTGACTTTGACTTTTAGGGGACGATCTTTTGAGTCACCGTCCCCATTGAACTAGGTTTCACTCTTGTCTGATCTCGAGCGATATGACCTTCCTTTCCACAATTATAGCATACCTTGAATCTGTTGTGGGCGGTTTGACCGATATGTCCCTCTTTCCGCATTTGTAGCATATAATGGGTGGTCGTTCTCCTCCCTTAGAACCGATTCTTCTTAAGACTTTATCGTCTTCACATAGTCGTTGTGAAATCTCCTCTTTTAAAATCTCCTCGACTCGCTTCTTCTATTTTCATGGCCATGATTACCACCATAGTGGTTACCATTTTGTCCATCTGTTTCTTTCTCATTTGGTTATCATTATTACATTGATTGCTATCTCTACGATGCGATCCACGTTGTGGTCCTCGGTTGACCGTAGTACTCGTTATCTCGCTTTCTAATAATTGAGCCTGCTTACAACATCTGAATAGAGAAAAATTTATGAGAAATGAGATATCGACGTATCTTGGGTTTCAAACCTCTAAGAAACATCCGCGTCATCGTTCCTCATTCTCCACCAAATGAGGTCTGAACTGGATAACTCTGCAAACTTTGCCTCGTCTTGAGAGACACCGTCATGTTGTTTTGCTCTAATCATGAACTCCACTTCCTTCATATAGCGAACACTTTCAAGAAAGTATTTGTCATTAAATAGTTCTGAAACGTTTCCCAGAGACATGATGAGTCGCGGTGGATGGAGTACGCTTCACGACTCCCACCGATGATCTCGCCTTCGCCACGGAACATAAAGGTGGCGAATGGAACCTTCTGTTCCTCCGTGCATCCCAAGACATCGAATATCTTGGTAATTTGCTTGACCCGTGTTTCCGCCATGATCGGATCTGCTTTCCTTAAATTCTGGTGGTCCCAACTCTTTGAATAACTTGGTGTGACAACCCGTGAATTGCTATCATTTCCTCCTGTATTTTGAACACGAGTCTCCTCGTGCGATTTTGCATGAACTGCAAAAAGCTTCTAAACATCCCTCGTTCATCATCTCGCTTTCGATGGTGTTGTTCACAGGAGGAACATTGCCAACTCATTACCGCGTTCTCCTCGTTGGTGAGTCTGAGCGTCTCCACGGTCTCATTTCCATTGTTAATATTCTCGATCGACATTCTCAAATCTTTATCATAAAACAAGGGTTAATTAAGGAAATCAATATATCACATAATATCCCTATATATACCGACCAACTAACAAATAAGCTTAGGTAGGACACACTAGCGAAGGATTTACTCGTCTCTCCCTCCTAGTTCTATTCCCCGATCTCGCCAGAGATCATATCCTAAGCTCGATACCAATTGTGGACGCCCCAAAATAGGTATACATCACCTATTCGAGTTGTCAATACGTGATGTAAAACAACTACAACTTTATTATTACAACAAGAAAAGCGTGAGTTTGAATACAAATATTATCTTCTAGACAATATCTATACTCAAATAAATCCTCATCACATTTATTGATACATTATTTTACAAAAAATGGTGAGGACTACTAAACAACTCTCTCTAGAACCTTCATTCCATACCTCGGCTAATTGTCTTCGCTATATATTCTCGCCTCCCGAGAAAAATAGAACAAAAGGAAAAGGGTGAGCTCAACTAGCTCGAAGAAAGAATATTATGACTAAGATAATATACAACAAATTACCGTTAGTCTTCAACGGGAAAAATCTAATAGAATACAATAGACAACAAATTTTAAATCAATATTAGCAATGAAATAATAATTCATTAGAAGAGTTAAGTAGAGAATGCAAACTACTATCTTCTATGTATGAATTTAAAAGTTCATCGTCTATCTTTTATCTCTCGTAACATCAATCAATATACATCCGAATCAAATATTCATCTTTGCACTACTGCCAAAGATATTCATCGATTAATCATGTTCATCTAAACACTGTTCATCTTTGCACTACTACCGAAGATATTCTTGAAAATCATTCATCTTTGCACTCTGAAGCCAAAGATATTCAATAATATCATCATTTAAGGTGAGGATGATGAAAATATTTTTTAAAAAAAAGCGAATCCAAAGGAAACAAAATGACAAGGATTAAGGATTAAGGATTAGTACTTACGTTTTATCCATGTTCAAAAATACCTCAAAAATAATCATAGTGGTGTAAAATTCAAGAATGATCAAAACATGGATACAATCATCAAGCTAGTATCCGAATAGATATTTTGGACAAAAAGAAGAAATTTTATTTTTAAATTGAATAGTGCCAGATATCGTGAATAGTCTTGATATCGTGAATAAGTAACTCAGACACCAAAAGATAGAAATTCCATAAAAACATCTTCACGCTTACATGAATAGTACTGTGAATAGTAACTTCGTGAATAGTAACTCATGAATAGTAACTTTCGTGAATAAGTAACTCATGAATAGTAACCCGACATGAAAAAGTTCCAAATTTGATAAAAGTTCCAACCAATATTTCAAAGATAATGATATTGAAGAAATAATATCATTTGAGAAGAAAAAATAACATCCACTTACCTCGAAAGATTAGTACTTAAATTGGAATTAGGGTATAGTCTTTGAAGGAAACTTGCACCGTAATCAACAATACTCACAAGAATACGCTCGATAATATAGAGAGAAAACTTGATTTACGGTGTGATTTTCAATTCTAACCTAAGCACCTTATTTATAGGAAAATGCTTAGAACACCAAAGCGAAAAATTTAATAAAATATTAATATTAATATTACAAATTCCTACGCCCACTTTTAAGGATCTGAATTCAGCATTTACATCACATGCAAGACCCACCTTTAATGACAAAAACGTTTTTCATAATAAAAATAATTAAAACTTCCAAAATTAATTATTTGAACTTGAACTTCAATAATTCATAATAAATAGCCCTTTCATCAGAAAATTTCGATCTCGCGAGTTTTATAGAAAATTCAATTCTCTACAACTTTGCGAAGAAAGTTTTTCCAAATTCCAAATAGAAATTGACCAAATCCATAATCTAAGCGATTTTACAAAATTTATAATCAAATTTCAATCGATAAATGGGGTCCACCGACATGTTTAACATGTTTTAAACATTTATTGCAACAAAAAATACTCTTCCTCCTCGTATACTCATATATCCCACATTCGTTGTAAAATATCACCATTATTATATTATTAAAATATAATAATATATTTAAATGAATTATTTTATCGAGAAAAAGATAAAATTTTAATTTTCAACAATTGTCACATTAAAAATTTTCTCCATCTATAACCACATAAAATCAATATTTTCCTCATCATATGAATCAATAATTAATTATTCACAAATAATATTACGAATCACAATATTGATGACCGAGGCGGTTCAGGAAAGAGGGGCTTTCCAATAAGAATTTCTCCTTATTGGCCGCAATTAGGTGACCAAACCTCTCCTTAGATGTAACTTTCTAGACATTGCCAATAATGTTATCTAATAATATTATTCGGATAATATGAATTATTGCTTCGATAATGAAAAATCTTAGTGTAATGACAATTATTGAAACAATGAATATAAAATATCAACGCAATGAATTATTGAATCAATAAAATAAAATCTTTAAGCGATAATTATCGTAACCATTATTGAATAGTGCCTTCTTACGTAAGAATCAATAATTGGTGCAATCTGGTAATCTTCTTGTGTTTTAACCAATTTAGTATTTTTAACAATGATTAATTGTGAATAACTACTACTGCTTATTTTAAACAACTTATATTTGTCGTTTTCTTCATCCAATCGCTTTTTAGTTATGGGGCCCACGCGGTGGGCTGCTTGTGGTAAATGCGAATATTCCCAGATAATACGAATATTCCACGACCAAACGAATATTCTCCTAAACAACAATGAATATTTTATAACCACTTGCTTATTTTGAAATATTTATGCGTATTTTACCCCTAACTATCCACATTAATCACATCAACCCTTACTATTTCAAAATAATAAATAGAAAAATTAAATTTCATTAATAATAAGTTGGGGTCTTACAACCTCCCTCCTTATGAAATTTAGTCCTCGAAATTGACGTCACGTACACTGGTGTTTTGAAAAGGTGAGGATACCTCGCTTTCATTTCCGTTTCCAATTCCCAGGTCATTTCCTCTATAGCATGATTCCTCCACCAAACTTTAACTTGTGGTATGACCTTTGCGCGTAGGACATGCTCCTTCCTATCCAAGATCTTGACAAGTACCTCCTCATACGTTAAGTCTTCGGCTATCTCTTCCGGTTCTAACTCAATAACGTTGTTTGGGTCTTTCACATATTTACGAAGTACAGATATGTGAAACACATTATGAACACGAGACATACTCGGAGGTAACGCGAGTCTATAGGCTACATTTCCTACTCGGTCAAGAATTTGAAATGGACCAATAAATCGTGGATTGAGCTTTCCTCTTCCCAAATCTTGTAACTCCCTTCATGGAGCAACTCGCAACAATACATGATCCCCTACACTAAATTCCACGTCCTTTCGATGAAGATCCGCATAACTCTTTTGTCGATCTTGTGCCGTTTTATCGTTGTCGAATCATTTGAATCTTTTCGGTGAGTCATACGTCTTAACTTCGGGTCCCAACAATGTTGCTTCACCCACCTCATCCCAACATATTGGAGAGCGACACTTTCGTCCGTATAATGCTTCAAATGGAGCTACACCTATACTTGCGATAAGCTGTTGTTGTAGGAGAATTCCACCAATGGTAAATACTTATCCCAACCGCCCTTGAAGTCTAGGACACGAGTCTTAATAAATCTTCAAGAGTTTGAATAGTCCTTTCGATTGTCCGTCTGGTTTGAGGATGGTATCTTGCGAATCAATCGTAAATTCGTGCCCATAGCTTTTTGCAAGCTAACCCAAAATCTTGAAGTGAATCTTGGGTCACGATCCGAAACTATGGATACTGGGCATGCCATGCAACCTCACAATTTCATTCACGTCACATACTAGCAAGACGCGTTCGAGGAATAAGTCTCCGTGTCGTTAAGAAATGAGCGGACTTGGTTAATCTATCAACAATAACCCAAATAGCATTGATGCCTGAGAAACCGTAGGGAGACCCATAACGAAATCCATGGTAATGTGTTCCCACTTCCATTTCGAGAATCTCAAGTGGTTGCAACGGACCCTTAGGTACTTGATGCTCCGCCTTTACACGTTAGCAAGTTAAACACATCGAGATAAACTTTGCAATCTCTCTCTTCATATTGTTCCACCAAAATGTATGTCAAGATCACGATACATTTTAGTACTTCGAGATGGATTGCAAATGGTGTATTGTGTGCCTCCATCATAATCTTGTACTTCAAATCGAGTCGTTAGGAACACAAAGTCTAGAGTGGACTCGAAGTATTCCTTCTTCATCAATTCTCGCTTAGGAATAGCTCCTTCTTGTACTTTCTTCTTCATACGCATCATTTCCTGCCGGTGGCTTGAAAGCAACCTTAACTTTTTCTATTAAAGTTGGCTCTGTCGTATACTTGACATCATCGAACTTGTTCCCAAGATATGATCTTCTACTCAACGCGCGTCGGCTACCACGTTCGCTTTTCCGGGATGGTATTGAATAGTGTGGTCGTAGTCTTTCAATAGCTCGAGCCAACGTCATTGCCGCGTGTTGAGTTCTTTTTTTTGAGTGAAGAAATATTTAAGGCTTTTATGGTGCGAATATATCTCCACTTTCTCCCCATATAGATAGTGCCTCCATATCTTTAACGTGAAAACGCATTGCTTAACTCTAGATCATGAGTAGGATAATTTCTCTCATACTCTTTAAGTTGTCATGAGGCATAGGCTATGACTTTCCCACGCTGCATGAGAACACATCCTAACCCTTTGCACGAAGCATCATTTGTAGATAACAAATCCATCCGAACCGGATGGTATTGTTAAACAGTCTTAAAATAAGTCTCTCTTAAGCTCTTGGAAACTCTTCTCACATTCTTCGCTCCAAACGAATTTCGTATCCTTTTGAGTTAGCAGTTAGCTGAGTTAATGGAGTAGCGATTCGAGAAAACCCTTCCATAAATCTCCGATAATAACCAAATTTAAGCCCAAAAACTACGTGATTGATCACCGACTTGGTTGCTCCCAACTTTGTATTGCTTGAATCTTGGCGGATCAATGAGATACTCCATGTTTCGACACCACGTGCCCAAGGATTGCTACTTCCTCGAGCCGAACTAGCATTTCTTCAATTTGGCATATAGTTTGTTTTCACGAAGCCTTTGGAGTACCGACTTTTCAAATGGTGCTCATGATCTTCACGACTTTTGGAATATATGAGGATGTCATCAATAAAAACAACAACGAATGATCCAAATATTCCTTGAATACTCGGTTCATCATATCCATGAAAGCCATGAGGAGCATTAGTTAGTCCGAAAGACATGACTAAAATTCATAATGCCCATCACAGGGTTCTAAAGCGGTCTTTGGAATATCCTCGATTCTAATCTTGGTGATGATATCCGGAATCGAAGATCGATTTTGGAAAGAATTGTGCCCTTGAATTTGGTCAAACAAGTCATCAATCTGAGGTGAGGATACCTATTCTTGATGGTGATATGGTTCAATTCCAGATAGTCGATACAAAGTCGCATACTCCCGCTCTTTCTTCTTTGAAATAAAGCAGGGCACCCCGAGGAGATGTCTTAGAACGAATGAAACCGATGTCCAACAATTCCTGTAGTTGGACCTTTAACTCCTGAAGTTCAATAGGAGCCATTCGATTTGGGGTTTTAGAAATGGGCTTTGTACCAGGTTCAAGATCAATAAAGAATTCAACTTCACGTTTTGGGGGTAGACCAAGAAGTTCTTGAAATCGTCGGAAAGTCAATAACAACAGAATATTATTCAAATTTGACGTGTCTTTATTCAAATCCATAACATGGGCTAAGAAAGCTTGACATCCGTTTTTCAATAAACGAATAGCTTTATGATTAGATATGACATCCGTTTTTCAATAAACGAATAGTTTTTCAATACGAGCAGTGCAATGCCCTCTAATCTTATTTTGAGTCACGATGGAGCAAACGCAACTGAGTTTTGCCAGCACACTTACAAGATTATGTACTAACCAATGATAAAGATGTTTCTGATGAGGAATTGGTCAATTTTTCATTGTTTGCAGATTGTGATCCACTCACTTTTACGGAAGCAGCACAAAATGATGAATGGATTCGAGCTATGGATGCTGAAATTCATTCAATCGAGAAGAACAATACTTGAGAACTCACTTCTCTTCCTCCGGGAAAGAAATCAATTGGTGTCAAATGGGTGTACAAGACCATGTATCAACCAGATGGTCAGGTGGACCGGTTGAAGGCCAGATTGGTTGTGAAAGGATATAAGCAAAAGCCAGGAATCGATTATTATGAAGTTTTTGCACCTGTAGCAAGGTTTAATTTTATTCGATTGGTAATTTCTTTAGCTGCCCAAAAGCAATGGCAGATACATCAGATGGATGTGAAATCTGCGTTTCTGAACGGATCACTTGAAGAAGAAGTCTTTGTGGATCAGCCGGTTGGTTATGTGAAGAAAGGTCACGAGGATAAAGTTCTAAAGTTGAAGAAAGCGTTATATGGGTTAAAGCAGGCGCCTAGGGCATGGTACACTCGTATCGACTAATATTTCCAAGAAAATGGTTTTCTTAAGTGTCGTTACGAACCTACGCTATATATCAAATTTGATTCACATAAAAATATGCTTATTGTATGCTTGTATGTGGATGATTTGATATTTACTGGAGACAACCCAAGTATGGTTGATAAGTTCAAGGAGGCTATGACTAACAATTTTGAGATGACTGATATGGGACTTATGTCTTATTATCTTGGGCTTGAAGTTATGCAGACAGGTGATGGGATATTTGTCTCACAAAAGAAGTATGCAACAGATATCTTGAAGCGGTTCAAGATGGAGTCATGCAAGCCTATCAATACTCCAGTCGAAACAAAGTTGCAATTGCCCAAATCTGGTAATGGTAATCTTGTCAATCCAACGTACTTTCGGAGTTTGGTAGGTAGTCTACGTTATTTGACTTCTACTAGACTTGGCATTACTTTTGGAGTTGGCATGATTAGTCGGTTTATGGAAACACCCAGCCAGGTTCATTTCCAAACTGCAAAATAAATTTTGCGATACATAAAAGGTACTCAAAGTCATGGTATTTTTTATGCATCTGCTACTGATTGCAATCTTGTTGGGTATTCGGACAATGATTGGGCAGGTGATATTGAAGGGAGGATATTGGGAGAATGCATAGTATGATTTGATGTTTAATGTATATGCTCATGATTATTTGTAAGGTCCTTAAATGAATATATGTACAAGGACTTAGTGATTGATCAAAATTGTCAGGTTGGTCTAAGCTCTCAACGTGTACCATTCTGTTAAAGAATGTATAGATAGAAAGATCAAAACTGTTAGGTTGATCATGAGATGTAATAGATTAGTCTTGAAGAAATCATAGTGCATCAATCTAGTCAACATTACAGAAGTCAAGGTAGAAAACGTAGAGCCTGAAGATCGTAGTGTGCCTGACTTGAAGAGAACTCTTCGGACATCATAGAGTAGTCCCAACGTTTGCCGAGCCAACTCCACAATCGTAGTGTGCTAAAGGAAACATGAAGTTTACAAGTCAACGATCGTAATGTACTCTCGGAAACGTTGAGTTAACAAAACGAGCAAGAGAAGATCGTAGTGTGCAATGATGTCAAGACACTACGATCTAAATCGTAGAGCACCACGATCCAAATCGTAGAGCGTCATCTGTCTCATGTCAGAAAACGTCAAGCCTCATGATTTGTGATTTCAACATGCGAGGAATGGATCCGAGAAGCTACAGTGATTATCAATCCCAGAATATATGAAATATCCTCAGTATATAACAAACAAGCGTATTGGAGAAGCTAAGGATAGTACCATGGGTAAGTGGGACAAAACACCTTTTCAGGTGGTAGGTGAGAAAAGCGATCTGCGGTGTCGGTGGGCGAAATCTTTGAATTCGAGAAGATGTGCGAAATGTCTCCATCACGATCAAAAGTTCGAGGGCGCCTTTAATGCCACAACGGATGGATCCAACGGACAGTTTTCAACATCACATATATACAGATCAGACAGATAAGAGAGTAAAAAGTAAGCAATCAAACATTCAACGTGAATAATTCTCTAAGGCTCAACTCTACGATCTGAGATATTGCAAAGCTTGCTCAGCTACTCAGTTCTTAACGAACCAATGCTTATACAGCAACTGAGTAGCAACCATCAAGAACTCAACAACTATCAATCAACTGAAGAAGAGTACCAAGTCTGCTGGACTTGAAGAGTTAAGAGTGAATCGTAAAGAAAGCCAAGTCTGCTTTGGACTTGAAGAGTTCAAGAGTGAACTAGAAGTTCTGAGGCTATGCAGTCTGTAGAAGGAATCAATGTGATTCATAAGATTGTAAAAGACATCCTTAGTGGATATCCTACTCGTTGATTAGAAGAGTGGACTAGGAGCTTTGAGTGCTCTGAACCACTTAAAAACAACTGTGTTGTTTACATTCATGTTATATCTGCTATAACTGCCTTACTCGCTCATAACTCCATTTCTTGGTAAAGAAGATTAAAATAAATACTAATTCCGCTAATTTTTAATCATTATCTAAGAACAAGTTTAAAAAGGAAAAGATTTTTAAATATCTATTCAACCCCCCCCTTCTAGATAACTTGTGCCTACTAGGAACTAACAATTGGTATCAAAGCATGTTCTATTTGATAACTTACACGCTTTAGTAGATCCAAATGGCACTCGTACCAAGCGAATCCAGGACCCGGGGAGGCAGCAAGCCACCAATGTGCAACAAGGATAAATTTGCTAACTGGAAAGTCGGGATCGCGAGCTTACATGGACTCGATAGATGAAGATCTATTTGAGACCGTTTCTTAATGGGCCTATATACCAACAAAGCTTGCACCAACCATTGACAATCCAAACAGAGTACAAATTCAAGTGAAAAGAAGAATGGGCGGAACCACGAGAAGAGAGGCATCGAACTTGATAAAAAGGCAAAAACATCCTGTTCCAATCCTCGGAGGAGACGATCTGTTTGAAAATATTGTAAATAACAAAAGCAACTAAGGAAGTTTAGGAAGCACTTAGCTTGATCATGCACGAAGGAAGGCGAAGAAGTCGAGAGAACAAATGGTCTCTCGACACGGCGATATGAAATGTTACGCCCGTATGCGAGGAGAAAAGCGTGGCGCAACTTATGAAAGGTTCAACGTTTTGCCCAACTCTTTACGAGCGTATGGGAAGATCTATCCTAACAAGGATCTGACCATAAAGTTCATGAGAGCCCTACCAAGCAGATGGGATACAAAGACCACAGCAATAAGAGAATCAAAGAATCTTAATGAGATGACAGTTCAACAACTGTATGGAAATCTCTTGACCTACAAGTTGGAGCTGACCCAACGTGCTGAAACCTTATCAAAAGGAAGAAGAAAGGAAAAGGGTGTTGCTCTCAAGGCAAATGAAGGTGCATCAAAAGTCATCAATCGAGATTGATTGACTCGGCGATGGCGAACACGATGATGAAGACTTTCTTTATGCTAGTAAAGAGACTAAGAAGGTTCAATGCGACAAGCGAACCAACAAACTAAAGAAAATCAAAGAATTTCGTCGGCCGAGAAGCAAATGAATGATTTATGCCACAACTGCAAGAAACCTGGTCACTTCATTGCCAACTGCAACAAACCCATCAAAGAAGAACTGAATAAGAAATCTCATGCAAAGAAAGAATACAAAGGAACCAAGAGGCCTCAGAAAAGAGACAAAGGCCTGGTTGCCGGAGGATCATGGAGTGATTTAGATAATGACTCAAATGCTGACTACGGAGATGAAGAAGAGCCACAAATGGCCAATCTGTGTCTAATGGACAAACATGCAAAGAGCAACCAAAACCTCAACATACATGATGTAAGTCTCGATGAGGTATTTGATTTTAATTCTCCTGGTGTAGATATAAGTGATTTAAGAACTGCTTTGCATGGCATAACCACTGATCTGCATCAATACATGAAGTGGTTCAGAGTTTTGTCCAAGGATCATTCACTTCTTCAAGAGGAGATGAAGAAAGTTCAAGAAGAGCTTGAAACAGCCCTTCTAAGTACTAATCTTCTCTCCAAACTTGAAGTTGAGAATTAAACTTTAAAACAGACAAACACACATCACGCACAAAGAGAGTCTAAGCTAACCTCTAAAATTGAAGATCTAGAGAAGACTATCTCTGCATGGAACAAATCCTCATCATCCATGGACTGCCTGCTCTCTAGTCAGAGAAACACATTCGACAGAACAGGCTTAGGCTTTGGGGAATCCATCTTAGAGCTAAGTGTGAAAAAGACAATGGAAACTAGCACTAGTAATGCCTCAAGTTTTGGTAAAGGCATTGCTTTTATGAAATCCTCACAGTTGGAAGAACCAGTTCAACCTTGTTCTACTGATTCTAGTTATACTCAGAGAAGTAAAGGGTCTCATCTTTGGCACAGGATTCTTAAAGGAGAAGAAATCTTGACCTCTACTTTACCCACTCTCGAAGAATCGTAGAAATCGACAAGACCAACTCTACGAATCAACCTGGGGAAGTATAGTAGAGGCAAGACACACTCATCACCATCTATGAAACCTAAGGACACGTGGAAGAAAGAGAATCAGTCTAACAAAAGAGTAACTAAGGAACCACACAAGTCCAAGTGGAGGATGACTCATCATACACACACTGGCATGCACTATAATAGATGCTTCATATGCAATAAATGTGGTCATAGAGTTGCCAAATGTTATTATAATTCTATGCATGTGAGACCCAAGATTAGACAAATTTGAGTCCCCAAAGGCACTAACAATGAAGGACCCATGCCAATATGGGTACCAAAATGAAGGTTCAAATGTTTTGACAGGAAAAGAGCTCCACGACCTCAACATGGTATCTGGACAGTGGATGCTCAAGACATATGACAGGGAACAAAGCTCTACTATCTAACTATGTAGAAAAGGAGGGTCCATCAGTCATCTTTAGAGATAACGGCAAAAAGGACAAGAGAGGATATGGCTCTGCTTGGCAATGGTGCGATATCTTTCAAAGAAAGTTGCTTATGTGGAAGGACTCCAACACAACTTTCTAAGTATCAGCCAACTCTGCGACAAGGGTCACCAAGTAACATTTCTCAACAACCAATGTCAAGTCAGAGATTTGAAGACATCTCGCCATAAAGTGGCCGGAACAAGAGAATGAAATGTCTACAGTGAGATCTTGGTCAACTAAGATCCGATGAAATAATATATTTTACGGCGGAAAGCATCAGGAAATGAGTTTGGCTATGGCATAGAAAGGTTGTCTCACTTAAACTTCAAAAACATGTCCAAAGCGGCATCAAAAGATCTCGTGGTGGCCTACCCAAGTTCAACTTTGTGAAGGAAAGGCCGTACGATACTGCCCGACTTGGAAAGCAAACCGAAGCTCATTCGAGAGCAAGGCGCTTGACTCTATTAACAAGCCCCATGATTTGCTCCACATGGATCTCTTTGGGCCAATCCAACAACCGATCTTGGAGGAAAAAGATACTCTCTGGTTGTGATCGATGACTACACCAGATTCACATGGGTATTCTTCCTAACTTCAAAAGATGAAACGAGCTCCGAATTAATCAAGATGTTCAGATTGGTGATGAACGAGAAAGGAGAAAAAATTAAGGCAATAAGGAGTGATCATGGAAGAGAATTCGATTTCTCAGAAATAGACAAGTTCTGCTCAGACAATGGCATCAGTCATAACTTCTCATCTCCACGAACTCCTTAACAGAATGGAGTTGCTGAAAGAAAGAACAAAACCCTGATAGAGGCTGGAAGGACTCTACTAGCAGCAACTCGTCTGCCTGAATACTTCAGGCGGAAAATCGCCAACATCAGTATCTACTGCATAGAAACGGATCATTAATTCACTCTACGATCAAGAAGACACCCTTCGAACTGTGGAAAGGAAGGAAGCCGAGTGTCAGCTATTTCCATGTCTTTGGCTGTGCATGCTATATTCTCAACAATGGAAAGCGATGTCGACAAAATTCCATTGAAGTCGGACGAAGGATCTTTCTTGGATATGCCACGACAATGAAAACTTACAGGGTGTTTAACAAGAAAACACTGAATGTCGAAGTCTCAATACACATCATCTTTGATGAAACTGACTTAGACAAAACAGTACCACAAGACACTATGACCGATAGTACAGACACTACGAATGAAATCGTCGAGCTGAACACTATGATCGTAGTGCCATATAATGAAATCGTAGAGCATGATAATGAAATCGTAGAAAGGTCCATCCAAGACAGCGAGCCTCCACTCCAAGAAGAAGAGATAGACCTTGAAGACCTTAGACAGGAAGGCATCAGGACAGATGTCCCAACCGGGAACAGATGGGCAAGAGATCATACTCAGGATTTAATCATTGGAGATCTAAGTTCAAGAGTCAAAACAAGAGCTGCTACTCAGAATGAATGCTTCTATCTAAGCTTCCTGTCACAGATAGAGCCAAAGAAGATAGAGGATGTTATGGAAGACTCCAGTTGGATAGAAGCCATGCAGGAAGAACTCAACCAATTTGAACGAAGCAAAGTTTGGAGATTGGTACCCAGACCAAAGAGTCATCCTGTCATAGGAACCAAGTGGGTCTTCAGGAACAAGATGGATGAAGATGGGGTCATTACCAGAAACAAGGCAAGATTAGTGGCAAAGGGCTACTCTCAAGAAGAGGAATTGACTATGATGAGACATTTGCACCTGTTGCCAGACTAGAAGCCATCAGAATCTTTCTTGCCTTTGCTGCCCACATGAAGTTCAGTCTTCCAGATGGATGTCAAGAATGCATTTCTAAATGGAGAACTCCAAGAAGAAGTCTATGTTGAGCGAACTCCAGGTTTCATCAATCCATCTCTTTCCAATTATGTCTATAGATTAGATAAAGTTTTATATGGTCTTAAACAAGCACCTAGAGCATGGTATGAAACACTGACTAACTTCTTAATAGAAAATGAATTCACTAGAAGTAGAGTAGATACCACACTATTTCTTAGAAAGTATAAAGACAAAGTCTTACTAGTTCAAATATATGTTGATGATATTATTTATGGTTCTACTGACGAAAAGTTATGTAAGAGATTCTCTAAGCTAATGCAGAGCAAGTTTGAAATGAGCATGACGGGTGAGCTGAATTTCTTCCTTGGACTACAAGTGAAGCAGACTGATGAAGGGATATTCATCAACCAAGCCAAATACATCAAAGACTTACTAAAGAAGTATGGCATGGAATCAGCCTCTCCCATAAAAACACCAATTGCTCCTGCAACCAAGCTTGACAAGGATGAGAAAGGTAAAAGTATTGATATCACTCAATACAGAGGTATGATAGGGTCTCTTTTATACCTGACTGCTAGTAGACCAGATATAATGTTTACAACATGCATAATTGCTAGATTTCAGGCTAACCCTAAAGAGTCACATTTGTCTACTGTAAAGAGGATCTTCATGTATCTCAAGGGTACACCCTACTTGGGGCTGTGGTATCCCAAGGAATCCTCATTTGAACTAATAGGATACACGAGATCTTTGATTTTCCGGGATCTGCAAAATAGATAGATAGAAAAGTACCGATGCTTTTGTCGACTTCTTGGGAACAGACTTGTGTCCTGGTTTAGCAAAAAGCAAAACTTAGTGTCTACTTCAACTGCAGAAAATTTGAATATATTCTTTGCTTTGGCATTCTTTGTCTTTCGAGATCCTATGGATGAGAAATCATTTGGTACTATGGGTTCGATTTCAAATCTATTCCCATACACTGTGATAACACAAGTGCCATAGCAATAACTCATAATCATGTCATGCATTCTAGGACCAAGCATATAGAAATACGGTATCACTTCATTAGGGATCATGTGCAAAATGGAACTATATCTTTACAATATATCCTTACTAAAAATCAACTTGCTGATGTTTTTACAAAACCACTAGATGAATCCAGATTTAACAAGTTAATAAGTGAGCTAGGCATGCTAAATCATCAACCATGAAATGTATGCTCTAGATTGTCTAACCATAGCGAGATATAAAAGGCATATTCAAAATCGTAGACATGATCGAGAAAAGTTCACGATCGTAGAAATGAATGTATAACTACCTCAACGATCGTAGCAAAAACTCAACTATCATAAATGCGGACTGACGATGACCAAAAGCTCTTTCAACAAGCAAAGTGAATCTGTGATGACAAACTTCTTCATAACAAAGCAATCTCTAAGAGGTGCCTCGGGGACAAACCTAACCCTTGAATCACACCAAGAGGTTGGCCCTTCCGAGTTACCTTAAAAGAATGCTTAGTCAAAAACTCATCAAAAGGATCCGAAGACGGACTCGACGATCGTGGGACGAGACTCTACGAATCTTGTCGATCGACTCAACGATTGCCGGACGAGACTTCGGCGATCGCGGGGCCGGACTCAACAAACGAAGACTACCTCTACGATCGTGGTCATCCCAAGGACACCTCACTCAAAGACTCGAAGGGTAAATCGGTACATTCTGCCTTGCATAACAAAATCGTGAGAGCCAAGCAAAAGGCGACACTGTCCCCACTAAGTCAAAAGAGATAGGGAAGTTGAAGTACAAATTGAAACCGTGTTTTTGAAATCAAGTTCAAAAGATTATCTCTCCCATTCTCTCTCTCTCTCTCAATGCAAAACCCTAAATCAGTAGAAAGCTCAGTCGTATCCCACTTCTCAACTACAGAATCAATGGCTGCTTCAAATGTAATTTCAGGCAACAGACTCTGTTTCGACGAGTTCAAGGATGCTCCACCAAAATTTCATAAGACCTTAGCGCTACTGAAAAAGGCAGGTCTCGAAGAGGCGCTGAGCACCAACACCCTCATCTATCCCAAGCTAGTGAAGGAGTTTTACAAGAATGGTCTGTACGAACACAACACCATCACTACACGAGTAAAAGGAGTAGAAATGAGGCTAAGGGAAGAAGACTTCAATCTGGCCCTACGTTTCAAGAATGTAGGGCACCTATTTCTAGACATCATAGGCTTCCAAGAGGGATTGAAAAAAATGCACCACAAGAAGAATCCCTCTGTGAAAGGCTACAAAAAGAAGGAGTTCCCTCAAAGGTACGAATTTTTGGCTGACATTATTGGGAAATGCATCTGCTGCAAGAGCTCAGGTCATGACTCGGTAAATGCGACTCAGCTTAAGCTCATAACGACCATGGTTCATGGTACACAACTCAACTATGGAGCTGTATTGCTCGAGTGGATAGGCAAATGGATCGTCAACTCGAAGAAATCAAAGAGCACCCAGAAGATGTTGTATGGGAGATTCATAAGCATCATTCTGCAATCTGCACTGGGTGACAAAATTAGGGATGATGAAGGAGAAGCCATCAACCCAAATCAAAGAATGACACAGCAGTTATTTAAGAACTGGGAAAGGAACCCTGCTGAGTATGTAAGAATGATGACTGAGTCCAGTAGAAGAACTGGGGATCTGAAGAATGCGAGCATTCGAGAAACATGTCTCATTGTAAGGGAAGTTGAAGAAGAAGGAGAAGCAGACAAGGGAGAACCCTCTGCTCTTGCCAGAAAGAGCAAGGGCAAGAGAAAGCTAAGGGCAAGATAAATTGAAGAGCCTCAAAGATCTACAACTGACATTCTAGTAGAGTCTCCTGACATAGAGACTCTAAGGAGGCTAAGGAACATGCAACAGCAAGAAGAAGTTGGAGAGGATCAAGCCACCATATCACAGATCCTAAAGAAAAACAAAACTGGTCATAAGTCCAAAAGACCAACAGTTTCTTTGATCGTAGAGTCTCTGCTGTTCTCTGAAACCAGGCCAAGTGTGGCAGAAATGGAAGAAACTACTTTAAGAAGAGTGTCTGTTCAAAATGACAAAGCTAAAACTCAAGAGAGTCCAGAAGTTGTGGCTAAACCCAGCAAAACAAAGAGAAAGCTGGTCAAGAAGTATATTCTTGAGAATGAAAAAGTGCTGAAAAAGGAAGCCAAGAGTATGACTGCAAAAGTAGAACAGCCCCAAGCAAACGAAGAGGACAGTGCTCCAACTGAGGGGGAGATCCTTGAAATTCTCATGATTGAGTATACACCAGTTGAGGGGGAGAAGTCTATAGCTCAAGGAGATGTTCCAGCTGAAGGGGACTTTCTGAACTTAGAAGAAGATATACCAGCTGAGGAGGAGTTTCTAAACCTCCAAGAAGATGTTCATACTGAGGGGGAGCCTCATGATATCCCAATGGCTGAAGAAGAGGTCCTTGCTCAAGATGAAATTAAGCCAATACCAAACCTTCCAGAGACCATTGAGATAATGGAATCTTCAAAAGAAAACAAAGAAGAAAAAGATGATGATGATGATGAGCTTGAAATCACTGGTGTGGGGAAAGATGGATTTAGGAGCTATATGTACACTCAACTGCTTTTCCTACTACCCATGATGGCATACCATCAAACTCAAATCCTCGAACTCCACGGGATCACATGTTGCGGAGCTTGAGGAATATCCAAAGAATCTCGATTACGGCTAATAGATTTCCAGGGAAAGTCATCTTTGCCAAGAAGCTGTTAACCAATCACTCCTCATCAAAAGACAAACCTGAGGTACTGTCTATCCCTACCAGTTTTAGAGTTAATCATCTGCCATCATCTTCATTTAGTTACTTCTATGAATTTCCTCAATGGATGGAAGTGATTCTCAATCCAGTAAATCAGTTTCCAGTTGCAGAATCCAAAAATTCTTTAACTGAAGAACCAGAAGAAATCAACCTTACCCTGCTCCCTCAAATCACCAACTCTACGACTCCAGACTCAAGACACATCGTAGAGTCCAACATTAAAATAGTAGAGTCACCTATCCTAGACATCCAAACCCAAGCCCCTCCAGCTAATATACCATCCTCCTCATCACATGACTACTTCAGTCTTGATCTCGCACTGTACAATTTGCAAGATCAATCCCAACCAAGAACCCCTCCAATGGACAATCCTCAAGCAAATAATACCTTCCCAAGCCTGCCCACCAAGAATGACTTGAAAGAAACTTCCGAGCAGATGATCAAGTCTATTGAAGCAAGTTTGGAATCTCACTCTGATCTCCTTAACATCCGGCTGAATCAAATGATAACAGCTGCAAACAATTTCCCTGGCACTATGAACACTGAGCTTACAAAGAGGCTAAGGGAAATTATCAAAGAAATTCTGAAAAGTATGTCAGATAGAGATGAGATACACTTCCAGATAGCTGCCAAACAAAGAGAGGATATGCTTAAAATGCAGAAACACCAAGATCTTCAACATCAAATTATGCTAGACAATATTCTCAACTTGAAAGCTTCTGTCTATGACTTCCAGAAATCTTATGTCAATCAGGAGAAGCATAATGATATGATTCTGACATTCCTCCAAAATAAAGAAGCTAGAGCTGAAAAATAGATCAAGGAAAATAAAGAGGACATTGCTCAAACCCAAAGCCAACTGAATGAACTTGTTCAAGGAGTTAATCGGCTGTCTGCAGATATTCGAACCCTTGATGCTGACATAAAGGGGGAGAATAATAAAGGGAAAGGAGATCAAGGAGGTCAGGGAAGCCAAGGTAGAGGCAGAGGAGACCATGGAACTCAAGAAAGGGGAAGAAGTCAATTTCATGCTCAGACATCATGAAGACCTCCTGCAAGACATCATCAGACTCAATGATCTGGTCAGCAGGAAAATGTAACAGCTATTCCTCTAAGTCGTCAGGAGCCAACTCCCAGCTCACAAGACGTGACTACAACGCGCATAAGAATGCCAACTCGAGATCCTACATTCATGCACAAACACGAGGAGAATCCAGTTTTAAGTCTAAGCGAGCTGGAGGAGTTAGCAAGAAATGAAGAAGCTCAAAGGAAAAGAAGGGCTGAGGAGTATGCCAATCTACCTCCACAAAAGAGGCCAAGAAAACAGAGATAAGTTGAAACTTTAAATTCTTATTGATGTAATGCTGAATTGTAATATCTTCTTATCATCAATAAATTCATGCTTATTCTCTAGAAATTTCAGCTGCTTAAATTTCCTGCAAATGCATCTAGTCACTAATAATCATGACAACAAATCTCCTTGGTTATGTCAACATCAAATAGGGGGAGATTGTTGGGAGAATGCATAGTATGATTTGATGTTTAATGTATATGCTCATGATTATTTGTAAGGTCCTTAAATGAATATATGTACAAGGACTTAGTGATAGATAAAAATTGTCAAGTTGATCTAAGTTCTCAACGTGTACTATTCTGTTAAAGAATGTATAGATAGAAAGATCAAAACTGTTAGGTTGATCTTGAGATGTAATAGATTAGTCTTGAAGAAATCATAGTGCATCAATCTGGTCAACATTGCAGAAGTCAAGTCAGAAAACGTAGAGCCTGAAGATCGTAGTGTGCCTGCTTTGGAGGGAACTCTTCGGACATCGTAGAGTGGTCCCAACGTTTGTCGAGACAACTCCATGATCGTAGTGTGCTAAAGGAAACATGAAGTTTACAAGTCAACGATCGTAATGTACTCTCGGAAACGTAGAGTTAACAAAACGAGCAAGAGAAGATCGTAGTGTGCAATGATGTCAAGACGCTACGATTTGAATCGTAGAGCACCACGATCCAAATCGTAGAGCGTCATATGACGACCCCAAAATAGGTCCATTCCATCCAACCCATTCTGAGTCGCCAAATACATGGTACAAAAACAAATACAACTTCAGTAATACAATTGTCGTGCAAAATACGACAACACATATATTGTGAGTTTAAATACAACTATTGTCTAATAGACAGTATAAAAACTCAAAAGGGGTCCTCATTACAATTATTGATACGCTATTTCACGTAATAGTGAGGACTACTAATGCAACCATCTCGGATCATCGATCCATTCCCCACTAGTTCCAATTTATTTTCTCATTTCAAAGAGAATGAAAGAAAGAAAGGATGAGCTCAACTAGCCCAAGTAGAAGAAAATATTATGACTAAGATAATATACAACAAATTATCATTAGTCTTCAACAGGGAAAAATCTGATAAAATATAATAGACAACAAGTTTTAGATTAACAACTGCAGCGGAATAAGCAATCCATTAGAAGAGTCAAGTAGAGAAAGAATTCTACTATCTTCTAAGATTTAAAAGTTCATCATCAATATTTTATCCTCAGAACATCAATCAATATACATCTTGAATCAAATATTCATCTTGCACCATCGGGCGAAGATATTCATTTTAGATCACCAGTTGGTCATGTTCATCTCAACACTGTTCATCTTTGCACTACGGGCCAAAGATATTCATTAGGTAATCATTCATCTTTGCACTACAGGCCAAAGATATTCATCAGTTAATCATGTTAGAGTTTATGCCCTAGAGGCCAATTATTTGATATAATTGTTTAACGTTTTGATATTATATTTGATTGAATAAATAAATGATTTTATTCTGGTTTTATTTACTGCGTAATATAATTGTTAACACAATAAAATTCCTTAGAATAGTGATACAAATTATATAGTTTCAAGTATGTGACTTGAACATGAGATTATAAATACAATTAGTATCAATGTTCTTAAATGTCCCTAGTCGAGTATCATTATTGATGTGACAACAATGATGCATTGAGACTAGTATGTGGATTGACTGATGACCAAATCTCATTGGTCATAAATATATGAGATATTAAGTCAATGCATAGGTACATGTTGAAGAACGATGTCTTCGACGGACCCACCATGAGAATTCTATATGGAGCATTATGCGAAGTGTCATTAGCAATTCTCATAGTGACAATGATGTAATGGTCTTCCGACCTGAAATTGCTATATTACTACACGAGAATTTATGTACTTTGATATCATAGGGTGGACTATAAAGGTGATTATTGGGTTCATCATGAATCGTGTGAGAAATATGAGTGATCTAGATGGAATTTAACCATCCTATATATTATGGGTGATATCCATAGGACTCTTGATTGAGTAGGACTATGAAATGCATGGCCATGCTCAAATAGTGATTTGTTTCATATAGTCTACTCATTGATCAAGAAAACTCAGATTAAATTATGAAGAGTATGACACATTCCATGACTCGAGTTTAATCTAGGATATTAAGGTTAAAAGGATTAAATTACATTGAAACATTGGCCACGAAAAGGTTGCATCGAATCATCAATCTTATTATTACTTGGGTAGCAGTGATGCATTACTAGATGCCACTCACTGTTTATAATTTTATAATATAATTTTAAAATTATTGTCAACGTAATAATAACTTATAGGGTCACACACAAAGAACGTTATTAAAAGAGAATTAATTTAAATTGTAAGGATTTAAATATATCAATATGATTGATAGTATTTAAATCACGAATTTAAATTAAAAGGACGCTTTATATATGTATATATATTAATTAAGTAAGACTTAATTAAGATATAATATATATATATATATATATATAAATTTAGATTTTATTTTAATTAGATTAGGGTTTTGATTAATTCCGATTTATTGCTATATATATGATATATCGGCGTCTTTGGAAAGTTAATCAAAACAAAAACCCTAGCCGCTCTTAGAGAGAGACTAGAGAAAACAGTTCCGAAAATCCTGATCCTTGGTGGCTAGTACCGCGATTCCTTCATCTGCAGATCGTAGGACGATTCGTGTAGAGCGTTTGTGTGGATACCGTAGAGACGCGGTCTGTTTGAATTGCGTTGGAGATTCGACCGCATCGATTCTAGCTTTAACAATAGGTATAATTTCTAACCTCTGAATTAATTGTTTTTCGCATGGATCCTGTTTTAGGGTTTCGGAAATTGCTTTAAAATTTTAATTTCCGTTGTGCGTTTTCTGTGCCGAAACCCAACAAATCATTCATCTTTGCACTACAGGCCAAAGATATTCATCAGTTAATCATTCATCTTTTAGAACTGAGGATGATAAAAAATATCTTAAAGAAAACGAATCCAGTGAGATAAAAGATCAAATATTAGGGATTTGTATTACAGTTTATCCAAGTTCAAAAATACTTCATAATAACCAATTGTGAAACAGAATTCAAAATAAAGATCAAAACATAGATACAATCAAAGATAGTAACCATAATAGACAACTTGGACAAAAAGAAGAAAAAATCATTTTTCGGTGAATAGTGTCGTATTAGTGAATAGTGCCGTATACGTGAATAGTAACTCCAACACCAAAAGATAAAAATTCCACAAGAAAAATTATCATGCTTCGTGAATAGTAACTCGTGAATAGTAACTCATGAATAGTAACCCCAACATGAAAAGTTTCAAATTTGATAAAAAGTTTCAACCAATATTTCGGCATAATGATATTGAGGAAATAATATCACTTACGAAGAAAATAACATCCCTTACCTCAAACGAACAGTATTTCTGACTAGAATACTGGATATAGTGCTGAAGGAACTTGCACCGTATAGAAACACTCAAAGTACTAAAATACTCATAAAATACGCTCAATATTATAGAGAGAGAAAGAGAGAAAACTTATGAATTTTGGTGTGATTTTCAATTCTAACTAAGCACCCTATTTATAGGAAAATACTTAGAACGCCATAGAAGACTAACCTGCTACCTGATGGCTTTACCTGTTACTATTGCCACCCACCACATTTGAAATTCAATTGAGCACATTTCTCACCAACCAATTCTAGAATTTTTCAAAATGTTTTATCATTTAAATAAAAATTAGAAACTTTAATAATTCATAGATAATAGCCCGATTATCAGAAAAATACGAATTTTATGTCCATTCCACACAAAATCGAATTCTCTACAACTTTGTATCTTTGAGTTTTTCTAAATTCAAAACAGAAAATACCCGAACTCCACAAACGAATGATTTTTAAATACTTCCAATCCGACAAAATACTGATAAAACACCTCAGCATTAATTCCTTCATTAATAACCACATAAATAAATCCATCATTTATATCTACATAAAATAAATATTTTCTTATCATACGAATCAATAATTAATTATTCACAAATAATATTACAGAATCACATTTATGACAACCAGGTTGTTCCTAGGAAAGAGGGAGCTTTCCAATAAGAATTTCTCCTTACTGGCGCGCAATTAGGTGACCAAATATTTCCTTGACAGAACTTTCTAGACATTACCAATAATGCTATCTCATAATATTATTCAAATAATATGAATTATTGATCCGATAATGGGAAATACTGTGCAGTGACAATTATTGAAACAACAATAATATATAATATCAACGCAGCAATTATTGAATCAATAAAATAAAATATTGAACAACAAGTACTGTAATAATTATTGAGTAGTGCCTTCTTACGTAAGGATCAATAACTAAACAATACTGCAAATACTGCCATGCTATCGTGCGACCACGCGTACATCGTATTTTAACCACCGTGTATTCAACAATTCTTAACGATAACAACTACGCCAGTTATTTAATTTTGTCATTTTCTTCATCCGACCGTTATCCGTTATGGGGCCCATAAATGGTTCATACTGTGTCAATTAATATTCTGACGTAAAGAATATTCCACGACCAAACGAATATTCCCCGACAATTGAATATTTTATAACCACTTGCTTATTTTACAAAATTTTCACATTTCACCCATAACCAAAGTATTATATCAAATTAATACCTTATTATTCATAATAATAAATAGAGAAAATTCAATTTTATTCATTAAAAAGTTGGGGTCTTACAACTTCCCCTCCTTATGAAATTTTGTCCTCGAAATTGACGTACGTACCTGGTGTTTCGAAAAGGTGAGGATACCTTGCTTTCATTTTTGATTCCAACTCCCAGGTCATTTCTTCAATAGCATGCTTTCTCCACAAAACCTTAACTTGTGGTATAACATTCATGCGTAGGACATGCTCTTTCCTATCCAAGATCTTGACAGGTACCTCCTCATACGTTAAATCTTCGGCTATCTCGTCTGGTTGTAACGCAATAATGTGGTTCGGGTCGTCCACATATTTAAGTAACATCGATACGTGAAAAAATGTTGCACACGCGACATACTTAGCGTTAAGGCGAGTCTATAAGCCACAGTTCCTACTCGATCGAGGATTTCAAATAAATCGAAGGCTTGTGCTTTCTTCTCTTCATCGACTCTTACTTCTAGAATTACGCATTCTTGCACCTTCTTCTTTATATTCATCAGCTCCAGTGTGTAGCTTGAGCGATTTTAACTTTATCAATTAAAGTCGATTCTACTCGTACATTCGTTATCTTCACGTGGGTCCCTAGAGTCTTTAACTCTATCTTCATCATTTGTAAGTTATACGAAATTGGTTTTTATGTTAACAACATCGCACTCGTAAACGCATACGATCTTCCACTCAACGCGTCAGCTACCACGTTTGTTTTCCCACGATGGTATTGAATGGTACGATCGTAATCTTCAACAGCTCGAGCCAACGTCTTTGGGGCATTATACGTTCGTTTTGGTTGAAGAAATATTTAAGGGTTTTAGAAATGGGTTTTGTACTAGGGTCAATACAAAATTCGATTTCACGCTCTAGGGGTAGGCTAAGAAGTCCTTCAGGAATACGTCAGGAAATTCACTAACAACAGAAATATCATTCAAATCTGACGTATTTTTGTTTAAATCCATGAAATGGGCTAAGAAAGCTTGACATCCATTTTTCAATAAACGAATGGCTTTATGGCTTGATATGAAAGTGTTTGACTTCAATGATTTGGTTTCTTGAATTCGCATAACAGGTTAGTTAGGAATATGAAAACTAACAACCTTACGAAAAATAATCAATTTTGGCATGATGAGTGGTTAACCAATCAATCCCTAAAATCACATCAAAAGCAAGTATCTTTAAAGAGATAAGATCAACAGGTAATGTGATTGTGCCCACTTGGATCAAACAAGATTTATAAACAGTGGATATGATAAAAGTTTCTCCTAACGGAGCTTCCACAGATAAGTCAAATTCCAATTTCTCCGGAGTCAAGTTTAAACGTTGAGTACAAGCAGGATAAATAAAAGAGTGGGTAGAACCGGTATCTAATAAGGTATAGACTTTGCAAGAATTTATAATTAACTAACCTGTCTAACCTCGCTTAGAAGTTACTCGCCTTTGAGAAGTCACGAAAAACGCTTCTTCACGAAATCACCGACTTTGTTTTGTCCGTATCCACCTTTGGTGCCACCGTCCCCAATCGGACTTGATTTCGCTTCTGAGACAAAAATCGAGCTATGTGACCGTCTTTTCCATAATTAAAATATATCTTGGAAACTGTGAACAGTTTGGACTTATATGTCCCTCCTCTCCGCATCTGTAGCATCTAACTGGCGGTCGTTTTCCTCCCCTAAAATTTATTGTTGGTGCTGTTGCCGACGTCTTCCCGTCATCGTTAAATCTTCTCTTCTTGAAATTTCCACTTGAATCATTTCTTCTATTATCTTGGCCATGATTACCACCGAAGTGGTTACCATTTCTGGCATGATAATTTCCTCCACGATGGTTATCATTGTTCATGACCGCTGACAATTCGTGCGATTATTATCGTCGTGTTGCTGTCGTTATCTTTCGGTTGGGTTTGGCTCATTATCGTGCTCCACTAATCGAGCCCTATTCACAACATCCTAATATAAACAAAGTTTGTGAGAAATGAGGTATTGACGTATTTCGGTTTCAAACCTCGATAAACATTCGTGTCATTCGTTCCTCATTATCAACCAAATGGGATGCAAATCGGGATAACTCCGCAAACTTAGCTTCGTACTGCGACACGTTCATATTGTTTTGCTCCGACTTGATGAACTCAACCTCCTTCATGTGACGAATACTTTCGGAAAGTACTTGTCGTTGAACAATTCTTGGAACTTCTCCCAAGACATCTTTAGTCACGGCGGTTGAGTACGCTTTTGGATTCCCACAAGTAAGTGCCTTCTCCTCAAACACATAAAGGTGGCAAAGGCAACCTTCTGTTCCTCTGTGCATCCCAAGACATCGAATATCTTGGTAATCTACTTTATCCATGTCTCTCTGCCGTAAGTGGTTCGGCTTTTCCAAAAATTACGGTGGTCCCAACTCCTTGAATCTGCTTGGGTTGTGATGCATCACAGCCGTTCTTATCACTTCCACCCGTATTTTATACACGAGTCACCCTCGTCTGATTTTGCATGAACTGCAAAAAGCTCCTAAACATTCCATCATTCATCATTTGTTCGATAGCGTTGTTTACAGGAGGAATATTGCCTTCTTGTTCCACGTTCCCCTGGGTGGTGATTAAAGGTGTCTCCACTGTCTCATTCACTCCATCGTTAATATTTCCCGCTGCCATTCTTAAATATTGCCATGAAACAAGGGTTAATTAAACAAATTAACATATCACATAATATCCCTATTATCTGTCTGGCCAATTAAATACCAAAAAAAACTTAGGTAGGTCATACTAGCGAAGAAATTCCCCATCTCTCCCCTCCTAGTTCTTGTCTCACATCTCAGTCAGGGATCATATCTCTAAGCTTTGATACCAACTGTGACGACCCCAAAATAAATCCATTTTATCCAACCCATTCTGAGTCGCCAAATACATAGTACAAAAACAAATACAACTTCAGTAATACAATTGTCGTGCAAACTACGACAACACATATACTGTGAGTTTAAATACAACTATTGTCTAATAGACAGTATAAAAACTCAAAACGGGTCCTCATTACAATTATTGATACGCTATTTCATAGAATAGTGAGGACTACTAATGTGGCACCCCCAAAATTAGGTATACATCACCCATCTTGGGTCGCCAGATACATGGTACAGAATTCAAATACAACTTACTAATACAACTGTCGTGTACAATACGACAAAACACAAACTGTGAGTTTGAATACAAATATTATCTACTAGAGATTATACAAACTCAAAAGGAGTCCTCATTACAATTATTATCACACTATTTCACAGAATAGTGAGGACTACTAATGCTATCCTCTGGACAATCACTCCGTTCCCCTACTCATCCCAATTTATATTCTCATTTCACTAATAGAATGGTGAAAGGAAGGGTGAGCTCAACTAGCCCAAGAAGAAATATTATGACTAAGATAATGCAGAATAAATTATCATTAGTCTCCAACAATGTTAAACTGATAAAATATAATAGACATCAAGTTTAACTGTAGCGGAACAAACAATCCATTAAAAGAGTCAAGTAGAAAATAAAATCTACTATCTTTTATGATTAAAATGTTTTTCATCATCATTATCATTGAGACTCGACTTAATAAATATTCCACATCATCGAATCACCCCTCGCACTACGACCAAGGATATTCTTTAGTATCACGACCACAATTATCCATACCTTCTACGGGCCAAAAATATTTGTGTATTCATTAATGGTCATGATCATGCCAACAATCGTCCATCAATGCACTACGGGCCATTGAGAACTTTTACCACATCATTTGTAACATTACTGGTCATGATTACATCAATAATCTCGATCATAATCATACCAAGTCCATCTATGCACTTCTGAAGCCATATATGACTTTCAACAAAATATAAACATGAGGATGAAGACAATGATATAAGAATTCAATAAAACATGTTCAAGAATTATTTTATCCGGAATTATTAACGTCCAAATTGTCAACATGATCTTTGTTTTGTAGAGTAAAATTAAAGAATGATCGGAAGAATATTTTCATGAAAAGATCTTTGGATGAAGCCTTGAATATCGAGGATATTCTACTAATTTCATGGAGTATAAAAGTCAAAACTTTAACCAACCGAGTATAATAAAGAATGGAATAACAAAAGAAATCACCATGCATGCGGTACTTGTGATGACAGTTATTCCAACAGAATAATAATAACGGAACCGGTCGGGCAAAATTTGCAAGCCAGGATGTTCCAACAGAATAATAAAGATTTTAACCAGGTCCTGTAAAACACATGAGCGTGATGTTCCAACGTAATAATAATAAGAGAGGAACCACGTCCCCAAGTGCAAAACACACATGATGGATGTTCCAACGGAATAATAATAAAGACTTTAATCAAAATTGTAAAACACACAAACAGGATGTTCCAATGAATAATAGAAGAATTTCACCAAGTATAGGGTAGACCAGATACAAGGTTATTCCAATGAATAATAAGAAATGGAATAACAACAGTTCTCTTCATGAATAAGAAAGAATAACACCCCTTACGAGTAAAACAAATAATATTCCCTACCTTAAGAAGAAAAGTCTTTGGATATATAAGTAGTGAAGTAGCGAATAATTTCTTCTTTCTCTCTACATAGTTTATCTCTCTGAGTTTCAAAGTGAACTCGTAAGAAAATAATGAATGAATAAGCTTCTATTTATAGAAAAATGGAATGCATAGTAACTAACTCATGAGCAGTTAGAGATTGATTTACTTTAATCGACGGTCCATATTTAAAAGCAAAATCTTTTAAATAAAATATAATATATTCTATTTATAATCTAATAAAATGAATAACTTTATAAAAGATTTTACTATCTGAACACTATCTGAGTACTTATCTGAAACACTATGCATAATAAAATATAATATATTCTAATTATTGTCTAATAAAACAGATAACTTTATAAAAGTATTCTATTTTATATAAAAGATTTTACTATCACGAGAATACTTGCGCACAACCTATGAACATTATGCGTAATAGAATAAAATATATTCTATTTATAGAATAACTTTATAAAAGTATTCATTTTATATAAAAAGATTTTACAGATTATTACATTAATAATACCAACAAAACCCGAGTGACTTATCACTTAAGTATCAATAATTAATACCGTGTTACTACTTATGGAACCACGCGTATTCTTTATTTTTAACACACCGGATGTTTCAATGATTAACGGTAAAACTTCCGCCGTTATTTTCATAAAAAGTATTTTTGTCGCTTTTCCCAATCCGGCAATAATTCCGTTAGGGGGTTCACCAATGATTGTCTTTGTTATGCGAATATTCCTATTAAAACGAATATTCCCAGAGCCAATCGAATATTATATAACAACTTGCGTACTTTGCAAAATTTATAAATATTACCCACAACTATTATATCAATTTCACTCCATAATATTCAAAAATAATATTTATAGAAAATTCATCTTTATTCAAAAAGTTGGGGTTTTACAACTAATGCAACCATCTGGACCGTCAATCCATTCCCCAACTAGTCCCAACTATATTCTCATTTCTTGAAGAGAACATTGAAAGAAAGGGTGAGCTCAACTAGCCCTGCACTAATACAATTATTATTGACCTTTAATGGGCTCAGTTTGAATACAAATATTGTCTACTAGAGATTATACAAACTCAAAAGGAGTCCTCATTACAATTATTATCACACTATTTCACAGAATAGTGAGGACTACTAATGCTATCCTCTAGACCATCACTCCGCTCCCGACTGGTCCCAAATATATTCTCATTTCACAAGAGAATAGTGAAAGAAAGGGTGAGCTCAACTAGCCCAGTAAGAAATATTATGACTAAGATAATGCATAATAAATTATCATTAGTCTCCAACAATGTTAAACTGATAAAATATAATAGACATCAAGTTTAACTGCAGCAGAACAAGCAATTCATTAAAAGAGTCAAGTAGAAAATAAAATCTACTATCTTTTATGATTCAAAATGTTTTTCATCACTGTTATCGCTGAAACTCAGCCTAATAAATAATCCACATCATCGAATCACCCTGCACTACGGTCAAGGATATTCTTTAGTATCACGACCGCAATTATCCTTGCACTACGGGCCAAGAATATTTGTGTATTCATTAATGGTCATGATCATGCCAACAACTGTCCATCAATGCACAACGGGCCAATGGGAACTTTTAATTTTCACATCAATTGTAGCATTACGGTCATGATTACACCGAATAATCCCTGGTCATAATCATACCAAGTCCATCTATGCACTACATGCCACAAATGACTTTCAAAAATATAAACATGAGGATGATGACAAAGATATAAGAATTCAATAAAACAAGTTCAAGAATTAATTTATCTAGGAACTGATGAGTAAAATTCAAAAATGCTGAGAAGAATATTTCCATGAAAAGATCTTGGATGAAGCCTTGAATATCAAAGATATTCCACTAATTTCATGGGTATAGAAGTCAAAGTTTTAACCAACCGAGTATAATAAAGAATGGAATAACAAAAGAAATCACCATAAATGCGATAGATCATACAGGCGAGTTATTCCAACGAAATAATAAAGGATGGAACCAGTCCCAACAGAACGCACGCACAAAATGTGGATATTCCAACGAATAATAAATAATGGAACCAAGTCCCAAGCGTAACGCATTGACGTGATATTCGACGTAATAATAAATAATGGAACCAGTCCCACGTAAATGCACGACATGGATATTCCGACGAATAATAAAGAACGGAATATTAAAAGAATGTCACCATGTATAGGGTAGCCCACGTATCAAAGTTATTCCAATGAGAATAATAAGCAATGGAATAACAACAATGATTCTCTTCATGAATAAGAAAGAATAACACCCCACACCGTAAAAAGAACCAATATAAGAGTAGTTAAAGGCGTAAATCTTTTCTATAGTTTCTCTATAATTTTTCTCTTTTGAGTTTCAAATGAATTAAGTAAGAAATAATGAAGGAATGAGCTTATTTATAGAAGAATGGATTGCATAAGAACTAATTCCTGAACGATCCAGATTGATTCACTTTTAATCGGTCGGTCCATAAAACTTTTAAATATAATATAATATAATATAATATAATATAATATATATATAAAAATAATAAAACTTCCTCCACCAAAATCCACTATCAAATATATATATATATATATATATATATATATAAAAACTTTCTTCCACCAACATCCACTATCATATATATATATATAATAAAACTTTCCTCCACCCAACATCCACTATCAAATATATATATATATATATATATATATATATATATATATATATAAAATAATACAACTTTCCTCTACCCAAAATCCACTATCAAATATATATATATGAAATAATAATGTTATACTCCCTCCACGTGAATATTAAATCCCGACCCAATTTTTAGATTTCATACATCACATGTGGGCCTCATATGTGGTCCCCACATGTGGGCCCCACCTTTATAAAAAATTTCTACCGAATATTTTGAAAAATGGGTAAATAGGAATCCATAAAATAAGCAAAATTTATAAAAATCACCTTAATAATTTTAACAACATTTATCATTTTTATTATAATTCACAATATTAATCGACCAGGTCGTTCCCAGGAAAGAGGGGGCTTTCCAATAAGGATTTTTCCTTATTGGCGGCATTGATTAAGTGACCAAACTTCTCCTTGATGTAACTTACTGACATCGTTAATATTGCAAATAATAATATTAATAACTTTGTCGTCTCATTATTGATTTTAACAATATATAAAATATCGACAATAATTGAATCAAATAACGTGAGATCTTGTGCAACAATTACTATAGCAATAATTGAACATGACCGAATGACTTCTCACGTAAGCATCGATAATCAATACTGGTGTGCTACTTATACGACCACACGACATTCTTGTTTCTTTTACTACCAAGTAGTTCAATAGTATCAATTCAGAAAACTTCCGTAGTTATTTTTTTAAAAAATACTTTTGTCGTTTTCTCAATCCGACAATAATTACATTGTAGGGTCCACCAATGATTAAGCCATTGGTTATAATATTCCTCGCTAAAAGCGAATATTTCTCGACCAATCGAATATAATATAACAACTTGCATACTTTGCAGAATTTATAAATACTACCCATAACTATAACATTATATCAAATCCACACCATAACAAAAAAAAAATTATTTCGAGAAAATTAAATATTTATTCATAAAATCTGGGGTCTTACAGTAATCATTCATCTTTGCACAACATGCCAAATATATTCATCAGTTAATCATTCATCTTTGCACTACAGGCCAAAGATATTCATTAGTTAATCATTCATCTTTTAGGACTGAGGATGATGAAAAATATCTTAAAGAAAACGAATCCAGTGAGATAAAAGATCAAATATTAGGGATTCGTATTACAGTTTATCCAAGTTCAAAAATACTTCATAATAACCAATTGTGAAACAAAATTCAAAATAAAGATCAAAACATGAATACAATCAAAGATAGTAACCATAATAGACAACTTGGACAAAGAGAAGAAAAATTCATTTTTCGGTGAATAGTGTCGTATTAAGTAAATAGTCTTAGTATCGTGAATAGTCATAGATATCGTGAATAAGAATCTCAAACACCAAAAGATAGAAATTCCACAAGAAAAATCATCATGCTTCGTGAATAGTAACTCATGAATAGTAACTCGTGAATAATAACTCATGAATAGTAACTCATGAATAGTAACCCCGACATGAAAAGTTCCAAATTTGATAAAAAGTTCCAACCAATATTTCGGCATAATGATATTGAAGAAATAATATCACTTACGAAGAAAATAACATCCCTTACCTCAAACGAACAAGATTTTATTTTGGAATCTTTGAATATAGTCTTTGAAGGAACTTGCAATCGTATATAGAAACACTCAAAGTACTAAAATACTCACAAAATACGCTCAATATTATAGAGAGAGAAAGAGAGAAAACTTATGAATTTTGGTGTGATTTTTAATGCTAACTAAGCACCCTATTTATAGAAAAATGCTTAGAACGCCATAGAAGACTAACCTGCTACCTGATGGCTTTACATGTTACTATTGCCACCCACCACATTTGAAATTCAATTGAGCACATTTCTCACCAACCAATTCTAGAATTTTCCAAAATATTTTTATCATTTAAACAATAATCAGAAACTTTAATAATTCATAGAAAATAACCCGATTATCAGAAAAATACGAATTTTATGTCCATTCCACACGAAATCGAATTCTCTACAACTTTGTAGCTTTGAGTTTTTCCAAATTCTTAACAGAAAATACCCGAACTCCATAAACGGATGATTTTTAAATACTTCCAATCTGACAAAATACTGATAAAACACCCCAGCATTAATTCCTTCATTAATAACCACATAAATAAATACATCATTTATATCCACATAAAATAAATATTTTCTTATCAGATGAATCAATAATTAATTATTCACAAATAATATTACAGAATCACATTTATGACAACCAGGATCAATAAAATAAAATATTGAGCGATAGAATTTGTAATAATTATTGAGTAAAGTGCCTTCTTACGTAAGGATCAATAATTCAACAATCTTGCAATGATCTTGTGTACTCTTCTTTGTGCAACCACGCCAGATTCTTGTATTTTAACCACCGGATATTCCAATGATCTTAACCGAGTATAACTACGCCAGTTATTCAATTTGTCGTTTTTTCATTCGACTAGCTTTTCAGTTTATGGGGCCCACAAATGGTTCTACTGCCGCATCGTCACGAATATTCCCCGACAGAAAGAATATTTCACGACCAAACGAATATTCCCCGACAATTGAATATTTTATAACCACTTGCTTATTTTGTAAAATTTTCACATTTCACTCATAACCAAAGTATTATATCAAATTAATACCTTATTATTCACAATAATAAATAGAGGAAATTCGATTTTATTCATTAAAAAGTTGGGGTCTTACAGTCATCTGTCTTATGTCAGAAAACATCAAGCCTCGTGATTTGTGATTTCAACATGCGAGGAATGGATCCGAGAAGATGTAGTGCTCATCAATCCCAGAATATATGAAATATCCTTAGTATATAACAAAGAAGCGTATTGGAGAAACTGTGACGCCCCCAAAATTAGGTATACGTCACCCATCTTGGGTCGCCACTTACATGGTACATAAATTCAAATACAACTTACTAATATAATCGTAGGTATACAATACGACATAAATCATGAGTTTGAATACAAATATTGTCTACTAGATATTATACAAACTCAAAAGGAGTCCTCATTACTACTATTATCACACTATTTCACGTAATAGTGAGGACTACTAATGCTATCCTCCGGACCATTACTCCGCTCCCCGACTCGTCCAAATTATATTCTCATTTCACAAGAGAACAAAGGTGAAAGAAAGGGTGAGCTCAACTAGCCCAAAGAAGAAATATTATGACTAAGATAATGTAGAATAATTTATCATTAGCCTTGAACAATGTTAAACCGATAAAATACGATGAGACAACAAGTTTAACTACAAATGAATAAGCAATCCATTAAAAAGAGTCAAGTAGAGAATAAAGTATACTATCTTTTAGGTTTTAAAAGGTTTTTCATCATCATTATAAATTTGAGACTCGACTTTAATAAATAATCCACATCATCGAATCACCCTCGCACTACTGACAAGGATATTCATCAAATTCGATCAATGGTCATGACTATACCGAATCACCCCAGTCATAATCATACCAAAAACTATCCATCAACGCATTACAGAATACGAGGACTTTTATCACATCATTTATAACAAGCCATGATTATTATACCGAATGATCCTCGTCATAATCATACTAAGTTCATCTATACACGTAGTCAGAAGATAACATAATATAACATGAGGATGATGACAATGACATAATAATTCAATAAAACAAGTTCAAGAATTATTTTATCCAGAATTATTAACGTCCAAATTGTCAAAATGATACTTTATTTTGTAGAGTAAAATTCAAGAATGATCGTAAGAATATTTCCATGAAAAGATCTTTGGATGAAACGCAAATATCGAGGATATTCTACTAATTTCATGGAGTATAGAAGTCAAAGTTTTAACTAATTTGGGTATAATAAAGAATGGAATAACAAAAGAAATCACCATGCATGCGGTACTTCATATGTATAGGCAGTTATTCCAACGTAATAATAATAACGGAACCGGTCGTGAAATTCACCGCACACCGCAGGATGTTCCAATGAATAATAAAATGGAACCCATCCTGTAAAACACACGATAGGATATTCCAACGTAATGATAAAGACGGAACCAGGTCCGGGTGTAAAACAAATGCACGAGATGTTCCAATGTAATAATAAAGATTTTAACCAGTCCCGTAAAAAACATGATGTGATATTCCAAAGTAATAATAAAGAATGGAATAACGAAGGAGATCACCAAGCATGTGGGGATTCCAAGCGTATATAGGTTATTCCAATGTAATAAATAAGAATGGAATAATATAAGGATTTCACCAAGTATAGGTAAAACACGATATCAAAGTTATTCCAATGAATAATAAGCAATGGAATAACAACAGCTTCTCTTCATGAATAAGAAAGAATAACACCCTTTACTTGTTACAACAAATAATATTCCCTACCTTAGAAGAACCTGAATATTCGCATGAGGTGAAGTAGCGAGAATACTTTTCTTCTTTCTCTCTATAGTTTCTCTCTCTGAGTCTCAATGAATTAAGTGAAAAATAATGAAGCACTAGGCCTCTATTTATAGAAGATTTCTAGCTTAGACCGCCATGTGAAAAGCGAAGTGGCTTGATTTGATCGTGATGTGAAAAGAAAAGTGGTTTAACGCTTCAGAATGTGAAACGACAAGTGGTTCGACGCTTTTGAATGTGAAACGACAAGTGGTTCGACGCTCAGAATGTGAAACGACAAGTGGTTCGACGCTTTGGTAAAGGTAATTACTATTCACAAAGGTAATTACTATCGATGAAGGTAATTACTATTGGACGAAGATAATTACTATTCACAAAGGTAATTACTATCGACGAAGGTAATTACTATTGACGAAGATAATTACTATTCACAAAGGTAATTACTATTGACGAAAGTAATTACTATCGACGAAGATAATTACTATTCACAAAGGTAATTACTATTGATGAAAGTAATTACTACGTCGACGAAGAGACTCTTAGATGATTACATATGGGCCCCCATAAAATAATCAAACTTACCACAAATGTCTCATAATGAGACTCTTTATATACATCAAGGATTGAATAAATATTACCACAAATCATTTTATTTTTAATCAACACATATTTAATCTTTCAACAATTATTAATCATTTATAACTTGTCGTCTCAATTATTGATTTAATACTATAACATATTATACGGATGATACCGTGACAATAATTGAATCAATAATATAAGAGATATGATCGCGTGATTACTATAGCAATAATTGAAAGCATAGCTAAGTGACTTCTCACGTAAGCATCAATAATCAATATCGTGTGCTACTTATACAACTACGCCAGATTCATCGTACTTTTCTTTACTACCGGTGTAGTTCAACAGTTTTAACGGTAACACCTCTGCCGTTATTTTTATAGAAAAGACAATTTTGTCGTTTTCTAACTTCCGTTGTGGGGTCCACTAATGATTGAGTAGTCGTCTGCATTTAATATTCCCAAACAAAAAGAATATTCCCACCAAACGAATATTTTATAACAACTTGCATACTTTGCAAAATTTATAAATACTACCCACAACTATAATATTATCTTAAATTCACACCATAATATTAAAAAATTATTTCGACAAAATTTAAATCTTTATTGATAAAATCTGGGGTCTCACAGAAACTAAGGATAGTACCATGGGTAAGTGGGACAAAACACCTTTTCAGGTGGTAGGTGAGAAAACAGTCTGCAGTGTTAGTGGGCGAGAATGCTGAATTCAGAAGATGTGCAGAAATGTCTCCATCACAGTACAGAAAGTTTAGACGCATTTAATGCCACAACGGATGGATCCAACGGATAGTTTTCAACATCACATATATACAGATCAGACAGATGAGAGAGTAAAAAGTAAGCAATCAAACATTCAACGTGAATAATTCTCTAAGGCTCGACTTCTACGATCGAGATATTGCGAAGCTTGCTTTCATTACTCGATTCTTAACGAACCAATGCTTATCTGACAATCGAGTAGCAACCATCAAGAACTCAAACAACTATCAATCAATGAAGAAGAGTACCAAGTCTGCTTTGGACTTGAAGAGTTCAGAAGTGAATCAAGAAAGCCAAGTCTTTGGACTTGAAAAGTTCAAGAGTGAACTAGAAATTCCTGCATCATTTGCGGGTTCAGAAGGAATCTGTGTGATTCGGAAGATTGTAAAAAAGACATCCTCGGTGGATATCCTACTACGTTGAGTAGATGAGTGGACTAGGAGCTTTGAGTGCTCTGAACCACTTAAAACAACTGTAATGGTTTACATTCACGCTATATCTCGCTATAACCGCTTTTACTCGCTCATAAATCCATTGCTTGGTAAAGAAGATTAAAACAAATACTAATTCTGCTAAGTTTTAATCATTATCTAAGAACAAGTTTAAAAAGGAAAAGATTTTCAAATATCTATTCAACCCCCCCTTCTAGATAACTTGTGCCTACTAGGAACTAACAGAGGAAAAGTACTTCCGGTTTTGCTTTTCACTTTGGCTCGGGAGTTATTTCTTGGTCATCAAAGAAGCAACAAGTGGTGGCACTATCAACAACTGAAGCAGAATGCATGGCTGCTGCCTCCACTGCATGTCAAGCTATTTGGATGCGACGGTTGTGTGATGAGTTGAATTAGAAGCAAGAATTCCCTACAAAGATTTTTTGTGACAACAAATCGGCTATTTCTCTTACAAAAAATCCAGTTTTTCACGGAGAAACAAGCACATCGACATCAAATTTCACTACATTCGTGAACTTGTCGAAGGAAGGGAAATAGAGATGGAGTTTTGCAAGTCGAAAGATCGTCAGTTCTTAGACATTCTCACGAAGCCGTTGAAAGCTGAAGTCTTCAACAAGTTAAAGGAGAAGATGGGGATGTGTACCTCTGAAAGTTTGAGTTTAAGGGAGGCTGTTGGAGTTTAATTTTTTTAAACTCAAACTGTCAGTTTTTTTTACTTATTGCTGAGTCATCTTAGTTTGAATAAGTCTGTAACTATTTGCAGATTTTTAGGTAGTTTGTGTTTAGTTGTTTGTTGAGGCAAGTAGTGCCATAAAAGAAATAGATTTGTGGGTATTTTTTTTAGGCTAAAGTTAAGGATTAGTGGAGAAATTTTAAGTTGTCTGTTGGAGTCTTTATTCACCTATATATAGGTGTAGTACTTGTTGTTCTGTAGTGTGTTCAATTTAAATAAAATTCTTTTCTTTCTTCCAAATTTTTCTGCTACTATTTTGTTTTTGATCCTGTGTTGGTTTAATTTCCTGCATTACCAAACCCATAAATCCAATTTATAATCAAACCTATAAATCTAATTCATCACACCAAACCCAAAATTCTCATTCATCCATACAAAACCCACATCTTATTCTTCATCCAAACAAATCGAAGAACATACTAAAACAACTCATAATGAAATTGACGAGCAAAAGGAAGAAGTGTATGCTGAAAATCAATTGAATAAAACCTATCTCCGTTCCAACGAGAGAATATTATGATAAATGAGTCCCAACTTGTTGACATCAACCCAAAAGATTTCTAATTTTCCGGATCTAAATATTTTAATATTGTCAACAATTGAAGGAGCGTGAAAGGATAGAGAAAGATAAGAGGGAAAGAGAACCCAGTGTGGAGGCAGAACCTATCGGAGTTCTTTGAGGATAATTGAGGGTTTAGATTTATGGTCACCATTGTTGAAGAAACAATAGTAACAGTAGGGGGAAAGAGAAAACGGAAGCGGTGAAAAAGAGAGAAAGCGGAAGCGGAGGCGAAGGCGGAGGCGAGGCGGGGGACAACAGGGGTCGGGGGAATGGGAAATGGATTGGAAGTTTGAATTTTTTTTTCAAATTTGTTTTTGTTTAGTTATTACTTTATTTTTAGTAAAACTTAGTATCCTATATTACTATTTTACTCTTATTATTATTTATATAAAATGATAAAAGAAAATTTACGACATGTCATTTCAATTGAATCCAAGTGAAAAAAGTGAAGAGCTTGATCATTATCGAAACGGAAGAATATTAATAATTTATATTTATTTTTTAAAAAAAAAAATTGGAAGAAGAAAATATGTTTGGTAATGCTTCCAGTTTTTTGTTTCTACTTTTATTATTTTTTAAATTGGAAGAAAAAAATATGCTTGGGAATTGTTTCTGCCTTGAAAAAAGTGGAAGCAACATTCACTTTGACAACAAAATAGTGAAAACACAAAAAAGTTTGCTTCCTTAATTTTGGCAACACAAGTAGCCATTTCTAAATTTAATGAGTTCCACACATCGAATCTTGTTAACAACAAAATTTTAAACTCTACTACTTTAAAAAAACTAGTGGCCGCTGCACATAAATTATTTAGGGTAAAATAAAAAATTATAAATTTAGAAGAATAAATAAAAAGATATAAACAAAGTACTAATATATCTAAAGTTATAAGAACGAAATACTAAAAATAAAATTGACATTGAAATAAAATTATCAAAATCAAAATAAGAGTAGGAAAAAATAAATTAGAAGTTTTAAATAGTGTTATCCAACCCCGGTTAGAATCAACTATTATCGTTTTTTAACACCCCACTCCACTCGAAATCCCTTTCGTCTGTCACCCTTTCAATTAGTGTTATTAAACTCAAATCAGTTTGCTCGATCAACCGATAAAAATTATAATTAATCTATTTTTTATTTGGTCAAAAATCGATTGATCATCGGTTCAATCAATAAAACCGGTTAATTGACCTAGTGAATCGATTTAAATTTTTTTTTGTATAATTTTTTTTAATATTAAAATTAATTACTTTTAGTAATATTATAACTCAATTTTATTATATTTTAGTTTATAAAAATAAAATTTTTAAAATTTTATTAATAATACATATTTTTATATATTAATAATATCAACAACCCATCCAACCGGTACTTTTTCGTGTTGGATGATCTGAGAACCTTGGCTTTCAATACGCAGCGAGTCAGTAAGTACTGAGTAATAGAGAGCGAGAGGAGACAGAAAGAGAAACAAACAATGTCTTATGTGCCTCCTCACCTCAGAAGCTCGATCACCACCACCACCTCTACAAAAACCCTAGATAGTAACGGCGATCACAAGCTTAACTCTCATCGCTTATCTCACTCTAACAACAACAATTACAACTCTTCCTCCGCCTTATCCAATGCAGCTCGCCGTAGCTCCGATAACCTCTTGTCGCCGCCTGACCCTATCGTTCCCCTGTGGAACCCCTCTGACCGTGTTCTCCATCTCAAACCAGAACAGGTTGTTCTCAAATGTCCTTTATGGATGAAGCTGCTTCTCTTGAGCATTGATCAAATTCCTACTCAATTTATGGCGCACTTACGACCTCTGTTCGTGTATTCTTAATTTTTAGCTATAGCCATTTCATGAGCTGTTCTAGTTTGCTACTTTTTATTTTTTATTTCTCGGTTTGGCCTCACTTTTATTTTCACAGGAGAAATACTGAAAAATGAAATGAAAAGTTGAGAAGTCAGTGACTAACTGATTGGTGTCGGGAAGCTGTATTCTAACCTTGTTCGGAGTATTTAATTCTATTACATATTATTAGTATTGTGAGCTGTACGCGCAACATCTCTCACAATGCACTCTACCGTAGAATACTTGCTTTGTCACGAATTAGGGCTAGATAATCATTGTTATTTGTTATCTATAACGTTTTGTTGTAATGTTCATGTATTGGTTCATTGCTTTGGCAAAAGAATTTGTTCTGGGAATGAGCTGCTTGGGTGGTGTGTGGGCGGGGTTGGGTTTTGCTAACCATTTTTCGTGGGTTTTCTGAGTTTTAATGAAGGAATTTGAAGAGAAATTTGTGCGGAGAATGAAATAATTGGTGCAAATCTGGATTTCACCTGTCAGCATTGTGGTATGTGATCAGAACGGAGACCCTCCTCAATGTTGATGATGGGCTATCAGGTCTAGATCATGGGTTGACGAATAGAGAATCCGACCTGTAGAAAGGGGAAAACCACCAAAAATATCCTTGAGGGCTTTTGCTGCCGGGGATACCTCCGGTGTGAGTGTAATGTGAGAGTAAGTAAATGGATTCATGGTAAAATACAGGTCAACAATGGAGGATAAAGAGGTTTCAGTAGAGAAGATAGGGAATTAGTACTGGAGATGAGTTGGGTATTTATAAGAATCCAATTGGTAAATATCGCGTGTCCCCAATGATGATGTGTCAGCTTCTCCGGGTCTGGACCATTGACTCACATATAACATACGTCATTGACTTGGGGGGAGAGGTTACTCGTCCCACTAACCACCTTCTGGTAGTCAGGTGGAAGCGTGTGCATGCTTACTGCATTGTATTTTGGGGACCACAAATACGTGTCAATTCGTTAGGACTTCCTTTCTAGCTGGACACATTGGTCATCGACGTTGAAGCTACCTCTTAGTTTATGTTCTCCGCCCCTCTTCGGGCGAAGGTCAGTCTATGGGGATCTAGATCCGATGGGGTTTGGAATATCACCTCAGGACTCAGGAGGGTATATCCTAACAATGTGGATTGTAAATGTAGTTGTTTACAACTAACTTATAATCATAAACACGGTGAAATATACATGTATATAGGGGACTACATGGTTGTGGTTGCTGCAATCAAACTAGTTGACTATGGCAACAAACCAAAAGGAAGTTTTAGTTAATATGATGGTGAATGACAAAACTGCTATTGATGAAAATGCTGAAATGACAAAGTTGTCGTTAGTGAAATTGCCAAGCTACATTGTTTTAGGCTGCTCTGGAGTCTGGAGTCTAGACCTCTCTCTCCAATGCACTTGGCAGTCTAATTTTATCTATCTGCACTGATTCTAAATCATCTCCACTACAGTCTTACATGTAAAGATGCAAAGTCTTTGCACAAAATGTTAAGGTTCCATATCAACACACACACAGATATATCAACACACCTGTTTATTATACATTCATATATACGTGTAGTTTATTAACTTTTACTCGTAACATCAATTTAAACTATTTCTCATGGTCTGTAAGTTGTATGCTTAAGATAAGAAAGTCCTAATAAAAATGAAAATAGATAATATTAAGATATAGGATTTGGTAATATTTTTAAAAAAATCAAATAATATAGGATCTAATCACCTCTTACACCAAATGGATAAACAGGTTATATATATGGTATATAGAGCTGTAGTAATTTTTCTTGAGCACCGTTTTCCTTTCTCTATAACTCTCTGATTTCGAATACAGGCTCTAAACTTGCGTATATTTTGACATGCATTTGCTAAAAAAGATTTATCCATTGTCAAATTTTGGATGCATTTTTCAGGCTCTCAAAAGCCTCTCCTTATGTCCCTGTTTAAATTTTCATTATCTTTGTTTCTTCAAACTGCGGTTTATTTTCAGTACTTGTATATCCCTTTTACATTAAAATCCGATTTGAATGTCGTATCCAAACAGTGTAACTAATGAGAATATATTTAGTATCACTTCCACTTGTTTTCTATAGAAATTTGAATATTCTGTTTCATTTATAATTATTGGAGGGTAATTTTGGTCAAAGTGTCGTATCAAGTTCTTATTTCTCAATGCTTCTTTTACCATCTTTGTATGTCATTTATCTACAGATAGAAGAGGTCCGATTACGGCTTAATGTTGATGTTATTATCCCTGCTGATTCCCCTCCTGCACCTGCACCTGCACCAATTGAATCTTTCACTGATATGGTGAGCTAAACTAAATATTTCAATGAAATTGCAATCAAGCCAATATAACATTTTTTAATAAATTTAAAAAGTTGTACATGTATCTGATTTAATTTCTTTCTTTTGAATCAGTGCTTGGACTCTCGCGTTATGAAAGATATTGCATTTCATGAATACTCTACGCCCACGTCAATTCAAGCTCAGGCCATGCCAGTTGCACTAAGTGGAAGGGATCTTTTAGGTTGTGCGGAAACGGGTAGTGGCAAAACTGCTGCATTCACAATTCCGATGATACAGGTCTATACTCCTGATTTTTATGCAGTTTCAAAAAGATGAGTTTTCCCCTAAAACATAAGTTTCATCATGTAGTAAGACATTTTTAGCATGACTTGCAATGATCTACTTTATCATGTTGTTTTCCCATTCTTAATTTCAGCATTGCCTAGCTCAGACTCAGTTACGACGTGGTGATGGACCTTTGGCATTGGTGTTGGCTCCTACTAGAGAGCTTGCACAACAGATAGAGAAAGAGGTAAGGTAACTGATTTCCAGTCCGTAAACTGATAAGGTTATGACTGTATTCTTGAAATAAGATATGGTCTCCGAATTTTCTTATAACACATGTCAAAATGATTTAATTATTTTGTTTCATATTCGACTTGTATTTGGCTCTGCTGCCTCTCATATAAAGAAGTAAGGCATAATGGAATCTTGTAATGTTTTTCTGTTGTTTTTTTTATTGAGAAGTATGTTGTTCGGTTCTTTATATTCATGACTTTATTAGTTTTATATTTCATATAATACTACTCCCTCCGTTCTTTTTAATTGACGTTTTAAGGTTAGACACATAGATTAAGGAATGCAATTAATGCTTTGTCTGATTGACTAAATTGAGTATAAATTTCAATATTAGCCTTCTAAAATTTATTGGAAAGATGAATGAGAAACTAATTAGCCTACAATCATAAAGGATAATATGGAAAATTAAACATTTAATGCTTCCTTGAAAGCTACAAACGACAAATAAAAAAGAACAAAAATCTCTCTCTAAAAAGACATAAAAAGGAACGGAGGGAGTAGTATATTTTAACTTCATAGCAATACGCCATCTAAAATTTAGTTAGAACTCTATTGACATGAATGAGCTTATATCCTTTTTGTACTTTTGATTCATTTGATGAGCGACTTCTGAAATATTTTTCAACTCTTGAAATCTAGACATTGGTTACTTATAAAGAAAAATTGAGACCTTGGTGTCAAAAATGATATAGTGATAGAGTAAAGTGTGAGAAATAATCAGGAGAGGACAAAAATTTCTGATAACTTGAAAACTTTCTAGCTGTTTCTCATACCAGCTATCCACATAGGCTTTCAGTGGTTCCTTGAATTGAGGAATCTTTCCTCATCTCACTTGTGTTCCATTAGTGGGGAAAAATTTTCAGTTTGGTATTATCGCTGCCATCTTATCTTTAGTCTTAAAATCCAAGGAATGTGGTGTCTAGAAGTTCGTATCTCGTGATAAGGTTTACATTGTAAATTTTCTTATTAGGAAAATAAAGTAAAACGACCAGATAGAAAATTTAAATTTTTTGGACGTGCTAGCTAGGTAAATATCCAACTAGATATGTTGGAGTCTTGGAGACAATATCCAATGCCTTACCATGTTTACTTCACACATTCAGAAGGATTTGTCTATTGCCTAACATAACCGTTAATAGTATGAGCTATTTAGGTTTCTGATATTATCCGCCATTTGAAATTTTCACTCAAATCATGAGTTGTGTATGCTGGGACCTGGGTATACTCTTGCTATCAAACCATAGTTGTTTCTAAGTTTTTAGTGTCCTTTTATATATTATGAACAAATTTCTGAACAGTTATAATATGACACAGTTTTTATTCAAATCATGGGTTGTGTATGCTGGGTTAGCCTGGGTATACTCTTGCTATCGAACCATAATTGTTTCAAAGTTTTTTTTCTCCTTTTATATATTATAAACATTTTTCTGAACAGATATATGCCACATTTTTATAGGTTAAGGCTTTCAGTAGATCTTTGGAGTCCTTCAGAACTGCAATTGTTGTAGGTGGAACTAACATTGCTGAGCAGGTGACTGAATTTTTCTTAATTGATTAATTCTTTGTTATATGCCAATTAGTTCAAATTTGTTATATTATGAGAAGTAATTGGTGTTTCCATGTTTTATAGCTTAAGAGATCCTCTTGCAACTTGCTAATGACTTGTCAAAAAGGAGAAAAAATAAAAAATAAATTTACTTTTGGAATTGTTAGTACTGAAGAACTAGAGATTTTCTGTTTTTGCCGTTGGGTTACTGTATATATATTTATGTATGTGTATGTGTATATATTTAGTGCAACTATTAATTTGTATTTACATGTTATATGTTATCTTATGCAAAATAGGGTTTCAAATTTCACACCTCATTTTTTTTGGGTTTTCTTTTATTGCTTGATAATATGACAGAGATCTGAGCTACGTGCTGGAGTGAGTGTAGTTGTTGCTACTCCTGGAAGATTTATTGATCATTTACAGCAAGGAAACACTTCTCTGTCTAGAATTTCATATGTTGTTCTGGATGAGGCTGATAGAATGCTTGACATGGGTTTTGAACCACAAATGAGAGAGGTAAATTCCGTCTCAATAGTGAATTAGTGAAAAAAGAAAAAAGTTTCAATATTGATGTTGAGAATGCTTTCTTGTATTAATTTTCATTGTTGTCATCTTGCACATTGAAATCTCATGTGGATTGAGGCCTGAGGTAGGGCTGTTAACGGATTATTTTTGGATGCAGGTACCGGTATAGCCGTATCATAAAATAAATTTAATATCCGTATTAGTATCCGTATTCGACGAATATGCAATATGAAATATCCATATTCGTATCCGACGGATAATATTCGAATACGGATATTATCCGTCTTCGTTTTGCAATAACTATGGATACTATATAAAATTAATGTCTGCATATCCATAATTCCATATCCTATCCGCATCCGTTCAATATAAAATTATAAAATTATAAAATTTTCTTTTAAATTTCTGCACAATGTTAAATTAATAATCAAAACAATATTCACCTAATCAACTAATAATTAAAAATTATGTATAATTAACCAAATAAAATAATAAAACCAGATGTAATATCCATATGTAATTTTTTTTATATCGTATATCATAAAATAGCCATAAAGATGTATAATCAATTGATGTTAATATTTCATGCATTGTATTCCAATATTAAATGAGAGATTTATACATGTATATGTGTGTATATGTTATATGTATATATAGTTAGCAATATATATATATATATATTGATATTACAGATATAGATGTTAACGGATACGACATATATCCGTATTCGCTTTGACGCAAATATAGATATCAATTTTTGAAGCAAATATCGGATATTTCATACTCCATTTACTGCCCTAGCCAGAGGGGCCTTCTATCTCTTGTGTTTGCTTGGTGTTTATATTTGATATTGTTGCGAATATGTGACACTGATACCATAGAATACATGACATGGGACACGACATTTCCCTAAAAGATAGGATTCAACAGGTTGGGAGACACGTTGAATTATATATATATTTTCAGTAAAGACTAAAAGACAATGTGCACCCCAAACTTTACACCCTTGTTGACTTTTACACCTCAAACCTAAAAAGGTGTCTAAGTACACCACAAACTTCAATTAAACGTAACAAAAAGCACACTTTCTTTGATTAACCAGTCAAAAGTGACCGGCTAAGGCTGTAATGTGGATCTGGAGGGGTGTTTAAGTCTTTTCCTTTTTATCTTCTTCAACATTGACATTAAATTTGTGGTGTACATTATCTTTTAGTCTAAAATAAATAAAATATTCTCCTTGTCAATCTATTTACCGGTCTCTTTCCCTTCTCTCTCTATTCTCCACAACCAACTTTCTCTCTCTCCTCCATAACCAACTTTCTCTCTCTCTCTGTCGCTCTCTCCCCTCCATAACCAACTTTCTCTCTCTTAAACAAACACCCATTTCCTCTCCCTCTCAATGAACAACGACTACTTGTGAGCTGCAGAGCGCCCAAATTCATTTAAAAAAAATCCATAATCATGTTATTCTCACATATTTAAAATCACAGCCACCAAATAAAGAAATGATAATTTTTTTGATAACTTGAAGAAAAAGAAGGAAAATGAACAAACACTTGGCCGTGTTATCAGCTTTAGATTCAACACTAGTGAGGTCCATACTAACTGATTGCCATCCATCATCAATGATAACAAATTTCGGGGGAATCCCACCTTCCTCAAATCTGCAACGTATAATTACTTGTTACTACCTCTTACATGATACTAGAATTCTGAAAACTTAAGCAACTTCAAACCAAACTGGTTAGCATCATACCTCTCTAATCCTTGCTTCATCCCCTCAGTAGTAACATCCGTGTAGAATGCATCCCATGTGCACCAGCCAAACCAGTTCAACATGTCTGGCATCTGAACCATGATGGACAGTAAAAAAAATCAAAACATAGAGATATCATGAGCCTCTCATTACAAAACGAAATAGTCAACAAATAGGTACTTACAATGATGGGAAATGAAAAGGAAAAATTAGTACCTTCTTTCTTTCACGATGACAAAATGTCTGTAAATGTCTCTCAACACTCCTGCATAATGTTTGAAATAACCATCAGCACCTTTCAAAATGTATTATGACTGAAGTACTTACCCATATAAGTAACTGTTTTAGAAAGAAATTTTTTTGCCCTTCTACACCAAGTCTGACCCAAACACTTTTACAATGGTAAAAGAGATTCGGGCATAGAATATGTAGAATAAACGTCAATCGCTTCATGCATTTAGTATAGAGTAGTGACAACAAGAAGCTAAAAATCGACAATCTGAAAGTTCTAAAAAAACAGATAATCCAGAGTCAATGCAAGTGAATTAAGTGAAAAAACGTATAAATAAATTAGTTTAAGCTAATAACTCGAATTTCTATTTTGATAAATAAATTATACAAACACCTAAAGTACACCTGATAATTTGAATTGGATTGGAGGTACCCTATAAATTGGAATTCAGTGATTACAATAAGCAAAAAGTAAGCAAAAAAGTAGGATTTAAGATTCATGATTTCAAAGAAGCTGTGGTGCTTTCTAAGATTGAATTGGAAGATACTCACTTTACTGCATTTGTAATGACATCAAAAGGGTCAGATCCAGCAGCAAGAAACACCAGATGACTTCCCTCAAATCCTTGCATAGCAGGATCTCCTGCAATCAACCAACATTGTCATCAAAAGAAGAGGAAACCTCAAAATTTCAAAAGACAACACTTTTAATACATTCCCTCCATTCCAAAAAAAGTCTCATTTGCAAAATTTACAAATTTAAAGGATATATTTTTGTTTCATATTTACCCCAAAATTATTAGGTGTCTAGTATAGTATTGATGACATGATAATGAAATTTTGATGCTAAACTTGGGTACGGCATCAAATTATAATACTCCACAGAAATGGGACTCTTTTTTGGAACCAAAATAATTGATAAATGATAATCTTTTTGTCATACAGAGAAATAAAGTTGGGGCATACACTTTCTAAACAGATCTCCAACCCATTATCTGAATTCCCCTGAAGATCAGCTCTAAAATCACCCTCAATAATGGGCAAGAAAACTGTGTAGACTGCAGATTCTCCCACCCCATCACCTTCATTGGCTTCCACAATCAAAAATTGGGTCTCAAATGGTATATCCTTCCCACTTGTTCCCATCCTCTCCACCATATTTTGAACCGGAAAACACACAAACCGTAGTCCCCTGCAAAATCAACCAGAACAAAATAATTCAAAAGTATTTCATTAGATCAAACCGATCAACATCACAACTTAACTATCTCTGTTCCACAAAAAAAGAGTCTAATTTGAAACATTTAATATTTAATCAACTTGCTAAATTCTAAAATTTAAAATTGATTGCCAATTATTTGATTTTGATTAAATATCTAATATTGTAAATTATTTATAAAGTACTATTACTTAGTTGAAAATTAAAATTATTTATATCATAATCTCAAAATTGAAGATTAGTACATTAACTAGAATCAATGCAATAGCTAATATTGTAAACTGTTTAATAAGCTACCTACAAAATTGTTAGTCCAAAATAAAAAAAAATTAGTATTAGAACTAATTAACTAGAATGAAAGACAGATGGGAAGAACGGAGAACAATTGAACGGAAGAAGAGCATACTCAAGTTTACCGACAAAAAAGAGGCGGCGGCTACCAGTCTGATCGGATTGGACGCCGAGGAAAGCAGCATTGATGAGTCCATCGCCGGCGGCCGGAGAGACGAAAACGTCGTGATTAACGTCGGTGAAGACGGTGTTACCCAACACATTCAGATTCCCATCTTGCACACAAATTCCTGCCCCAACCGTCATTGTATTTTGCTCTCTCCTCTCTCTGTTTTTCGCTGCTACAGATCAATGTTTTTGTGTTTTACTAGATAACAAAATCAAAGACAAACAGAAACAAAAAACAAAAGCAAAGTGATAGACAACAACAAATTGGAATCCACGACTGCTCTTCCTCAATTATGTGTGTAATGATAGAGATATGAAGCAGTTTATATACTAGTTGTAGTTGTAGATAAACAGAGCATATGGGGCCATGGGGTTAGCATGCACTATCCTTAGTGAGTTGAAATTAGAGCAAACCTCACAAACAGTAGTACTCTATTCATTATGCGGAGTGTTTGTCACGGTGGGGATGTAAGTGATTCCGATGATGGGGATTGTACTTCCGGCGGCAGTGGTGGTGGTCGTCGCCGTGGCAGAGGCAGTGGCGGTGGTGAGGAGAGAGAAAAAAAAGGAGAGAGAGGGGAATGAAAATCATTATGTGGGTTTTGTGTGAGGGAAAATATTGGGAGATGTGGAAAAAAAGATATGGAAAAAACTTAAACACCCTTCCAAATCCTTTAGCCGGTCACTTTTGATCGGTTAATCAAAGAAAGTGTGCTTTGTGTTACGTTTAATAGAAGTTTGGGGTGTACTTAGACACATTTTTCGGTTTGGGGTGCAAAAGTCAACAAGAGTGTAAAGTTTGGGGGTGCAAAGTGTCTTTTAGTCTTCAATAAATATAAATGTATTTCTAAAATAAATAATTTAATAACTAATATAACTTTCGATGCTGGAATATTTTCCTTTTAATAATAATAAAAATCTAATTTGTGGGACTGTAGGGTTAAGGGATGTTTTTGGAAAAAATCGACTTATGTCAATGAGTTTTGAAATTTTGATTTAAAGGTGGGCCAATTAGACAGAGTCGCCAGTTAGTAAAGATCTAAATGGATGTACTAACTCGTCCGAATATTTAGTTTTGATAAATGAGATGACCCACATGTGACTTCGTAAATTTGGTCCGCAACCCTGATTCAAAGAATTTGGAGGTTTACTAAAGTGAGGGGAAGGTGTTAGACACCCTGGCTTCCGTAAAACAAAGTTACCGCTTTCCTAAAGTTTAAATAAGTTGTCTTAAAAGAAGTGAAAGTGTGTGCTTCGTTTCTTATGCCTAGGTGAGTCGTGTAGGGGAAGATATAGGGTATTGTCTCCTAGAGTCATCATACAAAGAAAGTCTAAGGTATCGTCTCCTAAACTGTCTAAGTCATGTAAAAGGAAAATCTAGGGTATCGTCTTCGTCATAATGCAAAGAATGTGACACCCCCAAATCTGGGTACTTCAATTCCCACAGGATTTGGTGTTCACTGTCCAAACATCATGTATCTATCTACCCATAATAAATGAAAAAAACCCATAAATAGATAGCAATAAATCCTCTCCTTATGGAGTTACAATATCTGAATATAAATACGTCAATCCCAGGTCATACTAACCTTAAATCTCAAATCCGGAAACATAAACAAATATTAAGTCTTACACAATTTAAACATAAATCTGAAACATAACAACTAAACAACAAGTCTTCATCACTTGTTAATCTTGCCCTTGCATTTGCTAGTAGAAGGCTCGTCGGACCTTTCGTTCTTAACTGCAATGTTATTATTACGCAAGAGTGAGCACGATTGCCCACAAGTATAATAATATAGCAATAAAATAATAACATGCGAATGAATCAAAAACTTATGAAATATGAAAACTCAGTTTTTGAATCAAGAATGAATAATAAGAATCAAAAGAACTTTTGAGGGTCATAAGACCTTGAACTACGTCTTAGGTTGTCAAGTGTTTATACTTGAAACCTTTAATAGTCATAAGACTATGGACTCTTCTTCTTGTACTTAGGGGGATCATCCCTTAGTACCATACTGTGCACAATATCTTAACGCTAAAGCATAATTAATCCCTTATAACATGGTTGTTCATCTCAGTTTGACATTAGAGTCTGCACCAAAGAAAGTTTGGTTTGGATAAGCTCAACAATGGTTCTGAAATTTAGAACGTTCATCAACTATGGACTAGTCAAATCAATAAGGGTTCGTTAGTCTTACAAGGTTCAACAATAATTGATATTCAATTTGAATAATAAAGTTCAAGATGTATACAATTGAATAAGTATTGTATAATAGGAATTATGCTTTTAAAGAATGATAACATCTAATATAAAATCTTGACTTGAACAATAATAAACAAGATAGAATAAGGAACTTGCTTTATGTAAATAAACAAGGTTTAGGAACTTGCCTCGTGCGTAGGCTAAACGATTACTTCTCCCGTTCACCACAAGTCCTACACACATACCATATGTATTCACGACATTCATTAGTTACATTTTCACTTAATTATTTAATATAACTCCACTTTATTTAACAAAGACTAAAAGACAATTTGCACCCCAAACTTTACACCCATGTTGACTTTTGCACCCCAAACCGAAAAAGGTGTCTAAGTACACCCCAAACTTCAATTAAACGTAACAAAATACACACTTTCCTCACTTAACCGGTCAAAAGTGACCGGCTAAGGCACACATGTGGATCTGAAAGGGTATTTAAATCTTTTCATATCTTCTTCATCACTTAATTCCTCCCCTGTTTCTTCACTAAACCGAACCGAACCAATTTCCCCTGTTTCTCCGGTTTAAGTCAATTGCTACTAATTTCAGCCACAATCATCCCACCCAATGAAACACAATCTTCTTCTTTGTGTTGGATCTGAAAAGGGAAATATGAATGAAACACAACAACCACCACAAAAACACCGCATCACAACCTTTCATCAACACTGCAACACCACCTCTTCCCACAATTCCACAATCAGTGGCTAAGAAGATAATTACTCTTTGATTTCTCTACGCCAAGAAAAAGAGAGATACAAATAGTAGAAAAGTCATGCCAGTCTTTGGCGGTTCATGGGTGCTTCCGGAGCCGTGATCGCCGCCTTTTCTATTCTCCTCCCGATTACTCTTCCAAAAGCTGAACCTTCTTCATCTCCCTCCAATGGTTCGTTTCGTAATTTGACCTTTCTCTTTCATTTTATGTAATTAATTTGATTAGTGCTTCTTTGCGTGTTATTTTGTTGGCAAATTATGGTGTTGTGCTACAAGTTTTCTAGATCTAGGGCTAGATTGTTGTATTTGCATCTATAATTCGTAGTTTTGAATTTTGGAGGGGAGGAGAGAGAGAGAGGAGGGCAGAGGAGAGGAGAGGATGGTGGAGGTGGAGAAGTCGAAGTGGGTGGTGTATGGGTGAGTCGACTCAGTGTAGGAGTCATAGAGAGAAGGCAGTGCATTGTGTGAAATAAATATAAACTACCAAACTTACCCCTCTGTAATAAACATTACAGCTTTAGCCGGTCACTTTTGACCGGTTAATTGAGTAAAGTGTGTATTTTGTTACGTTTAATTGAAGTTTGGGGTGTACTTAGATACCTTTTTCAGTTTAAGGTGCAAAAGTCAACATGGGTGTAAAGTTTGGGGTGCAGATTGTCTTTTAGTCTTTAACAAATCATTACCCTTCTAATTTAATTACATAATTAAATTAGAATATTTTCATTCTTTTACTATTATTACACACGAATAAATTATTTCATAATAATTTTCATCGAATATTTATTTTATTCCATAAATATCTCAATTAAAATATTCATTCTATTTGATAAATATTTTAATATAATTTTCATCGAATATTTATTTTATTCCATAAATATCTCAATTAAAATATTCATTTTATTTGATAAATATTTTAATATAATTTTCATCGAATATTTATTTTATTCCATAAATATTTCAACTAAATATTCATTTTATTTGATAAATATTTTAATTAATTATTTTTAATTATTATTATTTTTTATTTTTTTTTTTTGCCGTAAAGGTAAGAGTTATTCGATTTAGTAACACCCATTGAGGGGGGTTTTACCAGACTCTCATTTTCTGCGATTCATGAACATAACAAAGCCAATTTAGGCCAAAAAAATTTCACACAAGTTAACACGGAACAACCCAATAAATCCCAAATTAAACTAACATGATGAATTTTAATGCTACCCATGAAGTATAGACTTCACTAAAACATCACACAAAGCCTATAGCATGATTCTAACACTTTAATTCACGTAATTACACAATTTACAACATTTAATTTCACTGTTTTTCATATTTTGTAATGTTTTGATGAAAAATATGAATTTTTACATTACAGATTCGTTAATTCACCGAATCCATCCGTTTAAATTCTGTTTTGTTCGTTTCAACATACATAAGCATATTCAAGTATCAATTTTGATACAAACATATGATTAAAGCATTTAATTTGTATGTAAGGGCCATATGGGTCATATATTTAACTTTTATACTCTGTAACTTCACAAATCCATATTAACACAATTACATGAATTTAATCATTGTGATTCATGTATACACATGATATATAATATGTTATGAACAATTTATAATACATATATAGACATATAATCAAAAACTGTCAAATTTCCCATTCACAGAGAATTTAAAATACGCAATGGAAAAACTCTATAACTTTTCAAAATTCTAATTTATATATGCTTTCGTGGATCAATTAATTTAAAACAGACATAAATCACATACAATTGAGTTATGTATGTTAATAGACATCTAACATTAAGTAATAAACAAGAATTCATGAAATCCCATTATCAAAGAACTCAGTTGGGAGAAAATATAATGCGTGAAATATAAAACTTAGATTAGGATTTACCCTTGCTTTCTCTGTTTGAAGGTAGTGGTGCACAAATGGCCTGCGGCCTGGAGCCTGACCTTGATCCGGCCCGAGCCCGACTTGGTCAAAGATCGGCCTGGTCAAAGCCTGGACCGGTCAGGCCCGACCTGCTAGACAAAGAACAGACCATGAATTAATGACTCATATCCAGCCTGGCCTAGCCTTCCAAAAAGCCTGGCCCGGCTTGGCCTAGCCTTCCAAAAAGCCTGGCCTGGTTCTAGCCTGGACCGGTCTGATTTGTAGCTTGGACTGGCCAGCTATCTAATCCGGCCTAAAATCTTTAGTTGGGTAATACCGTAATACTAGGAAGTCTTTTTATAAGTAAATTCTCCTTATACTTGCATCCCCCTTTCAATGTGGGACTTAACATTTACAAGATAAATATTATACTTTAGGATTGCTATTATAGAGTGAAGTCCTATGTTCAATTCAAGTTCAATTCGACGTGGGACTTTGAGATTATAGACTATGGGCCACTACTATTGAGTCGTGTACGTGGGGTGAGGATTGCCTCGAGTTCTATCTTTATGCACACTTGTGAGGAGGTGGGGGTGAAATCACATGGATAGCCTAGCCAGCCATAAAGCAGCTTTGAAGAGTTTTGACTCTTTAGTACTGCCTTGCCTTTGCGGTGCGTTTGTATGACAAGTAACAGATTAATGTTCTTTTTTTTCTTCATTCATATCATACATTCTCAGTTTTGGTACTCTTCTTGTACGTACAATTCATTCATTGTGACAGACAGATATTGTGACCAGAATTGAATAGAGAGAGAGAGAGAGAGATAGATAAGAAGAGTTCTTACTCTTGTCAGGCTAGGAAACTCTTGTTTCTGTTACTCACTTAAATCTTATAAATTCTTTGTTTTTCAAGAATAAATAATTCCCCTTATTTATTTTACTCATATCAGAAAGTTGCTATTTCTAAAAGAAAGAGTTTAATTTGGTGAGATACACTAAATGTTGTTAATCGAGTTACAACAAGAAAACTATTTAAAGATTCCTAAATAGTCTCCATAACAAGTCCTACTTGCAAGTTAAAACTTTAATGCTAATGCAATAATAACACAATTTATTTTCTTCTTCTTTCTATAGAGGGACCAGAAAAACAAACAAAGACCAACACGTTAATGGTAAATTTATTTACCACAACCAATAAAAGAATCACATTGACCAAATAGTAAAAAATTGATGCAGGTGAGAGCAAAATTATCACAAGTGAAGTGACCCCACATAATTGTTCTATTATTTATGACTAATGTGATGGAATAGAATTGTCCTCTCTCTCTCTCATATTTAGATGATACATCATACAACAATGCATCATCCAAATGAATTATATTCCGGCCTTCTTGTATGCTTTAGTTGCTTTCCTCATTTTCACTTTAGTTATAAGTTTTGTTGGTAGAGGAAAGACATCAAATTTTAATTATTTTTTAATTCCGGCCTTCTCATATTTATTTTGTTGAGACCATAAAGACATTAAAATTATTTTAAAGAATTTTGTACACATGGGTATGATTGTATTTTGCATTATTGCATTTTTGTTTCAAAGTCCCACATAGTCTAGTTAACATCTCTTGTCCCTACTTTTCTTCTATAAATAGAGGAGAGGTCAAGTTCAAAATTTTCAAGTACAATGTACTTGAGCTAGTGTTGAGTTTGGCTAAGCTTGGCATAGTCCCACTCCCACTCCCACATAGTCTAATTTTTTTTTTTGTCAACTTTTCTTTGATAAATGGAGGTTTGGCTAAGCATGGCATAGTCCCACTCCCACATAGTCTAAAATACAAGTTTTTGTCCGTGCTTTTCTCTATTAAATGGAGGTTTGTCTAAGCTTGGGCATAGTCCCACTCTCACACAGTCTAAAATACAAGCTTTTGTCCGTGCTTTTCTCTAATAAATGGAGGTTTGGCTAAGCTTGGGCATAGTCCCACATAGTCTAGTAAAAGTTTTTTGTCCCGTCTTTCTTTAATAAAGGAGAAGTTGAGTTTAAATTTTTTGAAGTAAAGAGCACTTGGGCTTACTTGAGCCTAATCAGGCCTGGCTCGGCCTGGCCTGTTGAGGTGGTCATATTTTTTTGTTCCAAATCAGCCTAGCTTTATGGCAATCAAAAAGTCAAGGCCTGACCTCGGCCTGGTCAACTACCTCTGTTCTAAAATCCCGCCTTGGGTCCGCTTTAGGCCCCGCCTAGCGCTAGGCCCTCTCTTGGCGCCCTTTGGGACTGAGCCCCCACTGGCGCCTCTAAGCCCCTAGGTGCCTCACCTAGGCCCAAGACGACAAAAAAAACCCTCTATAAAATTAGGTGGGTTCTAAAGGAGAGATTTTTTTTATTTTAATAACTACCCAAACCAAATCTTGATATATTTATTTTTCTACAGATTACCATATTCATAATACAAAAGTCAGTAAGCATATCAAATCACAAAAAAGTGAAACAATATCAAGTCAAAATGGATAATTTTATTATAGTTGTAATTTTTTGAACTTGTACTCAACTTCAAATTATATAAATGAGAATATATTTGTAATATTTAGTTTAATTCAATTTTATAATTCTTAAATTTATGTTTAGTTTCTTAAGTTTTAATATCAATTAAATTCTTGAAATTTTAAAATTTATTATTTAATAGCAATCTTATTTATAAATAAAACTAATACGTTAAAAATTTGTTTAAACTTTGAACAATTGCGTATGTTTGTGTTTGAACTTTGACATTAGCAATATGGATATGTGTTTGAAATTTGACATTAACAATATGGATATGTGTTTGAACTTTAAGAAAAGGCCTTTATTATCTTTATTATAGATTGTTTTGCTTTATATTATTATTTTGTTTGGATAAATTAAGATAAAATATTAAAATTACCTTAAAATAAAAAATCCCGCCTAGGCCCCACCTAGGCCCCGCTTTAGGCCCCGCTTAGGCCCCCAGGCGCTAGTTCCCCCTCGCCTCAGCCTCCCCTTTAAGCAATACTTTTAGAACATTGTCAACGGCTAAGGCTCTGGCGAAGCTTAGTAGGACCACCCAAAGACCGACACATTGTATCACTATTCAAGGTGATACAAACTTGAATTCTCCAATTCCTCTCAAATCAATTCTCTCTATAGAATTTTTCTAATGAAAGTAGGAACTGATATGGCGTATGATATAAGATATAAGTATAATACGTATAATATATAATGGGTGAGTTGGTGGCGTTAGCAGTGTTCTAAAAGTCGCTAGTCGGTCCCAGGTCGGTTGGCTACCAACTAGAGACTAGGGGATTAGTCGGGGATTAATCGGCTAGTCGGATTTTCAATTATTTTTTAAAAATATATATTATCCTTCCTCCTTCATAAGTTATGAGTAAGTAGAATAACATAAATAACACAAATCATCAAATAAAAACATGGAAACTAAGTAAAATCAAATAGTTTGACACTCTAAGTTCAAAATCAATTAACCAAATGAAACTAAGTAGCACAAAATCAATAGTCAATCACTCTTCTTCTCCATATCACTCCAAGACTTGCTCTCCATCGGACTCAAACTCATAATCCTCATCTTCCTCTTCGTTGTCATCATCTTCCGACATAAACTCGTCTTCATCTAGTTCTCTCACATTTATACCACTTCTTCTAGGTAGAAGGACCTCATCCGCTCCCATTTTTTTCCGATTTTTCCCGACTTTTCGATTTTTTCAGACTTGTTCCGATTTTCTCCGACTTGTTCCGATTTTTTAACTTACTCCGACTAGGCGTCTTACCCGACTGGGCGACTTTTCCGACTAGTCGCCGACTAGAGCCCGACTAAGTTGGCCAACGACCAAATCAAAGGACTAGGCCCTAGTCGAATCGTTGAGGCTCCGATCCCGACTTAGTCGCCGACTAGTCGGTCGACTAGGCCGACTTTTAGAACACTGGGCGTCAGTTAATCCGTAATGGGTTAATTGGTGCAACTCCCCTTATGGCCAAACACTTTATTCTCCCTTACCATTTATTTTAATTAACTCTTATTATATAATTAATGGCCACACATCTAATTAATCAATTAATTTTATTTAATTGAATTAAATAAAATAAAATAGAATAAAATCACATAAATTCACATAGTCACATAATTAAAATTCTTATTTATTAATTATGTCAATTTATTAAATCTCTAATTAATTATTAAATTAATTAGAATAACATTATGCTTATTAATTAATTCATTTAATCAAATAAGCTCAATTAAATACATACTTTGAATATAAAATTCTCCACATTAATTTAATCAATGTAACACATAATTAAATTAATTTACCACAATTTCATCAATTAATTATTTAACCCAATAATTAAATCATCGAAAATATTTATTTAACAAATATTCAAATTAAATTACAAAAATCTCGTTTGTCACAAAGAAAGTCTAAGGTACTGTCTCCCAAGTCTTCTAAGTCATGATAAAGAGGAAGTCTAAGGTATCGTCTCCTAAACCACCTAGGTCATTGTAAGTGTATTATCTTTTAAAGCAATTTGAGCCTCTTTTCTTAAGTACGAAGGTTTTTTGATTTGAAAGTCTTTTGAAAACTTTAATTTTGGTGAATATGTTTTGAAAGATTGTTTTTCTTGTAAACATATCTTTTAGCTTTTAAAATCATTCTTTAAGATTAGTTTTCTCGAAATGGTCATATACATATAAATTAATATTTTTTGAAAGTGAGTTTTATGTAAATGTTCTTTTTAATTTTAAAAACATTTAATTTTGTAACAGAATAGTGATGAAAAATTAAGATTTTAATAAGGGAGATGTTTTTTGGAATCCCTTTGTCAAATAGGAAAGAAGGCTCAAACTACTTCTAATTTTAGCCTAAGACTTATTCTAATAACCTAATTTGGTGTAGGACAAGGTGGAAAGAAGGAATAAGGGTAACTATCCTCACAGAGAATCGGTAAAGAAATACAAACAAAAGCATACAACTTTAATCTCAAATCAATTCATATTCATAATCTATTCAAACAATGAAGTATTACAATGCTTAAATAGAAAACCCAATACTTGGAGACCAAGTAAAAACCCTAATTTAAAAAGAAAACAGTCTCCTAATTAAAATCTACTACTATAATTAAAACTCTCATAATTAAAATCTACTACCATAATTAAAACTCTCCTAATTAAAATCTACTACCGTAATTAAAACTCTCCTAATTAAAATCTACTACTATAATTAAAACTTTTAAAATATCCTGCCAAAATAATTACTTTAATAATCCAACATTTATCTCTAAATAACAATACACAATTAATAATATGCTTCTTGAATTTCTTCTTTTGTACCGCATCATAATTTGATTTCAATTTTAAAAGATCTTTTGATTTTTTGTTTAAAAACCATTTTTCATATGACGAAAATAAAACCCAGCACAAAATAGGGTTAGAGCTAGAGGCATGTAAGTCATCTAAGTTTAAAAACCTTGAATTCATTCCAATCAAAATGAATTTAGGATCTATGGATTGAGACCCCCATATATCCTAAACTCCATAGATCCACCAAAAATAACACCATCTAACCCACAGTCCCATTAAACTACTATAAATCAATAAAACACCACTAGGATTTTCTAGATTAGTTAGAAGGAGTTTTCATTTGTGAGAAAATGCTCCCAAACAACCCTTAATCCAAATAGGGTCTAAACCATAGTTGTTAAGGCGTCGCCTAGGCATCCAGGCGATAAAAAACTGATACGGCGATGGGCGCCTTGAGGTGGAGCTGCTAAGGCGCCTTTGAGACGTCTTGGGACGCCTTGGACGCCTTGGCGACGCCTTAGCAGCTCTGGCACAATCAAAGTATTTTACAATTCTGATCCATTAACCCATGACCCACCAATTAAAAACCCATGACCCATCGATTAAAAACCAGGTAGAAATGAAATAAAACCCTAAAAAACTTATCAGTAATCGGATTCGACACATCTTTATCAGACTACATATTTGTGATGGTTGCAACTTTATTTTCGATGTGGTGTTTGTTGAATTCTTCATTTCTTTTACTAATTTTTAATATCAAATGTTTTGTTTTTGGATTGTTATTGCTAAGTATTTACATAATTATGCCTTTAATGTTATTCCATAGTGTTATGTTTTGAGTTTTAATGTATATGAAATTTTATTGACAATATACTTGTTAAGTAAAATAAATAATATATAAATTGCACATTGTAAACGACTTGTCGCCATATGGACGCCATGGCGGTTTCCTTGTCGCCTAGGCGTCCAGGCAGTTAGCTACCGCCATGACTCGTTGTGGCGCCGTGACATCTATGGTCTAAACACCACTAGTAATAAATTAGGATGCTTAGAGAGCCTCCAAATGAAGAAACAAACATCAAGTAATCACACCCAAGCACAAACAATCTATAGAAAGGAAAAAGGAGAATAAATAATAGGAAAATAGACCTTGGAAATGAAAATAACTTCAAATTTGATGGCCCTTTTTCACCTCTTGAAGTCTCCAAATAGATCCTTGGAGATATAATAAAGAATTTTTGTAAGACAATTAGTAGATTTAAGTTATTTTGATCTATTCTAGGAAAGTTTTCTCTTCATTTTTGGGTTTTCTCTCTATTTTTTCTTCCTCTTCCCCCCCACCCAAATCCACACTAAATGGCTGATATAGCCCAAAGTGGGTTGGGCCATTATGTTGTCACCCCCGTGGGGCCCAACTGCTTCCCTGTTGGACTCGTGCACTAAAACAATCATATCTTGCAAACCGGAAAGAATTAGAAAATGTGTTACCTCAATCTGGAAAGCTTTTTTTTGAGACCTTCGCAATAGTACCAAATTTGCTTATGTTTGGATCTGGTGTGAGGTAGAAAAATGGGAAAAATCATTTCCTTACAAGCACTAGCCATTCCCTTGTACCTTGTTTTTGTGTTTTGGTACCCCAAAGTATACGTGTGCCCTTCAAGTAATCATCCTGAGCTTTATAAATCTTGCCTTAATATCGTCAATTTGTTGTGCTTTGATATTATTGCCATTCTGTCACATAATTCAAGAGTACGTGTAAATTTTGGATGTCTACAATAACATAATAAATGTATAGCAAAATAGTGGAAACACTAGTTTTCTTAATCCATGTGCATGAAGCTAAAAAGACTATTATTATGGAATGGAGGGAGTATATATATATATATATATATAATAAACATATCTCAGTTTAGCATTAGCATTTATAACATTGCCAAAATTCAAAAAATAGAAAAAGTAAAATAACAATAATACTCCCATTGTCCTCAAAAGGGTGAGCAAATGTATAAAGTACATAAAGGGTAATTGTGTCATTTAGTGGGTCCATTAGTATAAAAATAAAATTAGTCATCACTTTATGAATCTTGTGGAACCATTAAGGATTAATTTGGAGCTTTATTTACTCTTTTTCCTCTACTTTTGTTTTTCTTAATATATGTGAAATTTGTACTTTGTTCATCCTTTTGAGGATGGAGGGAGTAATAAAAGTGTCTGGACGTGTCTCAGCATGTCCGAAATTAAAAAAAAAAGGAAGGAAAAAGAAAGAAACATGTCATGGAAGTCCCAACGTATTCAAAGCATATCCTTGTTTTGGATGCCTCTGACTCATTGACCTTTGGAAGTACCCTCCCTGCTTTATAGGTTGCTCTTACTTTCCAAGCAACCTAAACAAAAGAATGATTAGTATGTTGCCTCGGGGATTGAAAAAGCTCATACAGTGGATCTTTGAAGTTTGAAATATTGTGTACATGAACTCATACTAACATGCAGGGACGAAGCCACGTGTTGGACAGCGGGGTCAATTGATCCCACTGAACTTCTTTTATTTATTTTCTTAATACATGACAAATATAAATTTTAAAGTGTAATATATAAATTGACCCCATTGAAAATTTTCAATATGTGGGGTCAAATTGAAATTTTATGAATTTCTCAATTAAATTCAGTCCTACCTCCTTTACGTATGCATCTTCCACTAAGCTTCTTAATTTAGATAATAATTTAATTTATATTATTGTTTTGAGAATATTTATGGAATCAAGTGTTGATGAACAAATTTAAGATGAAAAAAGCCTAGGGGTCAATAGGGTGTATATGTAATGTTACTATTTTTATTGTAATCAAATACTTCCTTATTTCTAAAATTAGATATACATTCTAAAACAACGATTTTTATTTTTATTTTTATTATTTTTTACTTTTCCAAACATATTAATATTTGTTAAAAATATAGTAGTAGTGGAGTGGTAGTACTTCTTCTACCTGGTATATAAATGATGTCATCTTAAGAATTTCATGTGATTTTATAGCTTTAAAATAGAAATATATCTCTAATTTTGGAACGGACTAAAAAGTAAAATATATCTCTAATTTTTGAATGGAGAGCTCATTGGAAAACGTAAGTGAAAAACATTAACATGTGATGGTATTCTTTATCAGGTGATGCGGAATCTTCCAAAAAAACATCAAACTTTGCTATTCAGTGCAACAATGCCGGTGGAGATTGAAGCTCTAGCACAGGTTATATCTAAACAGTAATTGTGATTTTCCCTTTTATTGTCCTTCCCCCACAAGGAAATGATGCATTAAGGCAGAGCCATTGAGTTCAGAATCTCCTTAATCATTCCTCTGGATTCTACTAATTCTCTATAAACTAGAAGTACCTTCAGTACAAGTTTGAAAAATGAAAATTCTACACGCATTTAGTATTATGAATTGAAACCTTACACTGAAGTTTTTGTATTTGAATATGTAGATTTCAATATACCTCTAAATTTGTTAGTTCTGAATTTATCTTAACTTGATTAATTATCTCAAGAAACTTCTTCTCAGTTGCTACTAATCCTATTATCTGAATACTGTAGGAATACTTGGCAAATCCGGTACAAGTAATGGTTGGAAAAGTGAGTAGCCCGACTGCTAACGTATCCCAAGTCCTGGAGAAGGTTCCCGAAAATGAGAAGGTATAATTGTTTTGGGACCAACTCGTGAATAGTTTTCTGTACCTAATATCATGAATCTGTTTTGAGTTACATCTTTGCCAAGAAACACAGGAAAGGTTTTTATTCCCATTGCAGCCCCATTTATTAAATTGAGCTGGCATTGCTCCTCCATCCCTGCCTCTACCCTTACCACTTTGGCTTGCCCTCAAGCCTGTCCTATTACGACCAGGGTAAGGTGGGTTTATTGGGTACCCCATTGCCATTCCTACATGTGCAGTTTCCACTTGAGTTACTTTGTAGAAGCTAATCATTATACAAACTATGAAATGTTATTGATACTTGACTAAAGAAGAATGGAAAGAAGAGTAACTTGTAGACCTTAAGTTGATTATTAGGAACTTTGTTAATAATAATGACTTGGTATCGGTACTCGTAATATGTTTGATGTGTTTGTTGTTATCCAAACCGTGGAACTATCCTCTGATAAATCTATAACAAATCTATCATTTAATAATTATATTTCATTATTACCTTCATAGGTTCCATTGCAAAGCTGACAATTCTATTATTTATTGGAGAACAAGACTCTAAACTCTAATAAGTTTAAATCCTAACAATTCATTTACTTCGATCAGAGACGCTTAATAAGCAAAAGAAAATGACTTTTCAGACCCTAAATATTAAAATTACTGCAGCGTGAGCAATAGTTCACTACTGAAAGATTGCTATAGAAATGCTACAGTGCATGAACAGTGCTGTTGTAACTTTTAAAATTTTAGAAATTGCTCTTGCATCATCTCTGAACCCCTAACCTCAATCGGATATAGGAATAAGCTCAAGTGTCTAGTCAAACACATGTTTAGGCATGATTGTAGTCATCTAAAGACCAAACTACATTTAAAACATTACCTATTGTTTTGGGGCCTTTGGGCCTAGTTTCACTTGTCATGCTTAGACTTCAGATATTTAATTTTCAGTTCAAAACATCTGTATATAAAGCATTAGTTATTTGTTTGTTGTTTAGTTGAACACATGACTGAACTTATACAGCTTTAGTTAAGTGTTCATGTGGACTCCTTTTCATTTCATTCACTGACTTGGGGAAGAGGAGGTGTTACGTAAATGGTAATTATTATATTTTCCTTATGTTTCGTTGACCATCTAATAGTAGTTGTTCCGAGGAGCATATATGTCATGCATGAATATCTCGTGCTTGAAGTTAATCATGCCACTTTAGGAATTCACACCTTTTAATGACTCTTAAAACTAGCTCTTTTTTTGTTAGATGTTTTTGGTCTTTGCTCTCGATAGTTGGATAATGCTGTGGCAGTGTTTAAATTGTTGCACAGATTGATCGGCTTCTAGCGTTGCTTGTTGAAGAGGCAACTCAGGCTGAAAGATCTGCTCATCCCTTTCCATTGACCATTGTGTTTGTGGAACGAAAGGTATTCCTGATATATGCTACAGTTTATTTTATTTTATTTTGTTTGGTTTTCTTTTGACCCTTGGCTCTGAAGGCGAACTGATTGAAAGTTTGATTTGCTAGAATGAAAACTGTTGGGCGGTTGCAGCTCCCAATGTACAGTATTTTTTGGCTGCTCATATTGTTGTTAATGTTGGTGCTGGAAGAACATTCATTTCAGTTTTTTAAAATCATTGTGAATGTCTTGTGCTTCAGAAAAATTAATAATTACTGCTGTAATTATTTACATTCTGCTTTGGAAGTTGTCTCCCCTCAGCTTTGGCACTTAGAATATGGGTATAAATGCAGACTAGGTGCGATGAAGTTGCTGAAGCTTTGGTGGCGCAAGGTTTGCATGCAGTTGCACTTCATGGTGGCCGTACACAAAGTGAAAGAGAGGCTGCCCTTCGTGATTTTAGGCATGGTCCTACAAGTATCTTGGTATGTCAGCCTATATGCTTTAATTACTTAAACCATTGAGTTTGGATGACTTGTGATACACTATGAAGCAACCTTAGGTTGTGACTAGAGATGTGAGGAAAAACAAACTTAAAGGCTAGGGGATGAAGATGCTGATAACTTGCAAACTTCTTTCCCATGAACATGGGGGATTATAACTGCCAGACACCAGAGAAAGGAAAAGCTACTCTTGTTTAGCCTACCCCTTCAGGTGTTTTTGGGCCACACAAGTGTTGTCTTGGGTTGAAACCCCTGCTGACCTCCAAAATAGAAGTTGCCATAAACCTCGATTATGGTTTTATATAGAATTGGATGCATCACCAAAAATAGTGTGATAAGATGAATTGTGTAAATGCTTATCTTTCTCCCTACTGCTTCTGCACCACCTCTGATTCAAGGAGGCTACTACGCATGACTTTGGGCTTCCTACCTCTGATCTTTTGTTACAACATTGAAGTCGATTCAATTTCATTAAAACTCTAAAAACTCCTTCGTTTATTTGAGATGGTTTGGTCATATCCAACATATTCCCAAAGATGCAATGGTGAGAAAGGGAGTATTGTATCGGGAGGAAGATATAAGAAGAGACTTGCAGGGTTGGAATATGACTGAGGACATGGCTTGTGATAGGAGTGAGTGGAAGAATGCTATTTGCATATCGGAAGATGATTAGGGTTTTTACATCTTTTCATTATCTTTCTCACTTTTGCCTCACTTTTTTTCTTTTGTTTTCTTTTTAACTTCATTTACAATGTGTGTGTGTGTGTCTCTTATACTTTTTTTCATTTATTTATTTTATTCTCTTTTTTTTCTTTCATTTTTTTCATTTTATCCTTTATCTTTCTGTTTCTATTTTTATGCTTTCATGTTGATTCATTTTCAACCTATTGCTGTCTGCTTGGTTTATATTTTGGTATTTATTTTGCAGGTTGCAACTGACGTTGCATCTCGTGGTTTGGATGTCACTGGGGTTTCTCATGTTGTTAATTTAGATCTTCCAACGGTATATTACGCTGCAGAGATTTTGGTGACCTACTCTTATCAGAATGCCAACAATTTTCTAAATTTTTCTGTAATTCCCTCCAGTATGTGAGTCTGAGAACAGTATTATCCGTAGTAGTCTCCTTGAAGCTATAGGTTATTCCATGATGTAAGCATGTTGGAATGAACAACTCTGTTAGTGATTTATCAGTTTCAGTTAGCTGGATTTTCAGTAACCATTTACTCTGAGATAACAAAATTTAAAGCTTCTGTTCTGACTGCCACTGGTCTTCACTTTCAGACCATGGAGGATTACGTACACCGGATTGGGAGGACGGGTCGTGCAGGTTCAACAGGCCGAGCTTCCTCATTTTACACCGATCGTGATATGGTGTTTTATACTATATTTATTTTTTCATAAATACCCTCGGAGTTATTTTCTTTATTCTTGTTCATGAACACCAATTCTTTGTTCTTGCTTCACTTAATGGAATAATGGCATGTCGTAGTTCCTCGTGGCTCAAATACGGAAAGCAATATCAGATGTTCAATCCGGCAACACTGTGGCTTTTGCTACTGGGAAGGTACGTGCATTTTGAGAAGTTCGTAATTATTTTACTTCTCATTTGCTATATTAGTTCGACTTTGGTGTATGATCAAATTTTCCTCACCTTTCGTATTCATCCTCCTTTGTTTATGGTAATGTGAGCACCATAGTTGCTATTGACTTGTAGGTTGCTAGAAGGAAGGAAAAAGAAGCAGCAGCTGCACAGAAAGAAACGAGGACTGCACTGTCCAAGCAACCATCGATGGGTCAGATGTCAATAAATGTTGAGGACAAGTACAAGTACATGATTGCACCCACAATGGCTAAGAAAGAGGGTTCCGCTGATGATGCTTGGGATGATTAGTATAACAAAGTGTCGAATGATGTCTCATGTTTTTATGGTGGTGATTCACTTATGAAAGGCCCAAAAACAAAGGTTGGTAGAACATGTCAATTGGTGCAGCTCACATTTATAATTATATTTTTAATTTATAAAAGCCCTGATTATCTGCACGAGAGTTAGAGACTCAATAGGACACCCTTGCAACCTGTTGTTTTGTATTGCATTAATAGGGTTTTCATTGATGAAGAAAACATGATTTTAAGGTTTTTTCCATGACTTTCTCGGAGGTTGAAGTGCAAGATGGTCTGTAGCATGACTTTGTACGTTTGTCTCTACTGATGTTTCCTTACACCGTTGATGTAGTTTCTTGAAACAGGGACTAGTTATTTAGTGTTCTCAAAGTTTGTATCATTGGCCTAAGCCTCGACGTCTACACCTGTTGTTTACGATATCTATCTTAAATAGAAAAGATGTAGTTTAAAAGAATATTTTGCCACATGAAAGCATGACTATTTCCTACCATCCATTTTGTCAATTGATGCTGTTTAACTTTGGTTGGGTCATTTTTGTATGACAAGTGATGCATGGTGAATGCAGGTGATATATATATATATATATATATATATATATATGGGGGTCTATTGTATAATATTTGTTAGTTAAGGGCACTATTTTAGCAAGTTGATTTATGCGTCTATTGAATAATATAAGGGGTGATATTGTGTGATGTAGGGGCCGGATCGCTAGTAGGGGTCTTTTCGGTAATGATTTATTTTAAATAACTTGTAAAATAAAATATAAGTTTTATTACAAGTTGTGATTTATAAGTAAAAGTATTTGGCATTAATTTGAAATAAGTTATGAATGTGTTCGGCTCATAATAATTTATAAGTTAAAATAAATATAAATGTTACTAAAAAGATCATTAATAAAAAGAGAGGTAAAATAGATATTATATTTGGTCAAATTAATTTATTTTAAAATGATTTATAAGTCCTTTTAAAATAAGTTATAAATATATGCTTCTTTTTTTTATTTATTTAAAACTCAACTTATAAGTAAAAAAATAAGTCATTTTCAAAAAGATTACTACTAAGAAATGACTTGTAAGTTGGTTTGACCTACTTATTAGTCATTCCCGAACAGGCTCTAAGACCTACGGTCAGTGCAACTTTTTATGCGTCCAGACCTATTATCAAATACCCTCAAAATGTAATTTTATTTCATGCTGGTTGGGCCCGTCAAAAACGATGTCGTTATGATCGGCCGCACGACAAACATGAAAGGTCCTACTTAGCGTAGTCAAAACTACATCGTTTTGATTGACAGCTAGTAAGACCTGGGGCTAGTTAAGTTAAATCTCAAATTTAAGAGGTTTGTTCCAAGCTTGCGTTGGCTGCATAAATCAAAGAGAAGAAAAGACAAACTTTGACTGATCGTGTGAAGGAGCACTAATAGCGCATCAAAAATCAAATTTGATCTACTCCAAATACCAGTAAGAATATTCTTATCTAATTTTTTTTACAAATTTTTGTGAATTCGAGTAATATTAGTTGAGTCACTATTAATGTCTATAGTAGTAAATTAGGATTGTTGGCTTAATGTGCTGAGACATTTTTTTTAACATTAGATATTTTTGACATATCAAAATTTAAATTTTTTATTTTTCCAAGATATGAATATTTTAATTATTTTTATTAAATTATATGGGTAGTATGTATGTATATATTAATGGAATAATATGGGTAGTTTGAGTATATACTTTTTATTGAGTAATTTATTGTTGTTGTAATTTTTTTTAGAATTTTTATTAATTCTTTGGGTAGTATGCATAATTGAGAGATAGCGTCCAGAGACAAATATATTTCATATGAAGTGTGGGGAAGTAGCATTAACATTAGAGGATGTCCATTTTATTTTTAAGTTGCCAATGTTAGGAAATCCCTTAACTTGTCCGCCATTTGATGCCCCATTGAGATATTTTAGGGAATTTTTTGGGGATGACATGGTTGGAGAATGAAATAATGTTAAAAAAATACTTGGTATTTCCCTAATTTGATTGTAGGAAATTTTTTTTAAGTGTCCAAAAAATACAAGTAGGGATGTGGTTGGGCTTTATACAAAGGCATATCTCTTTTGGATATGCGGGGCCATTTTATTTTCAACTAGGTTAAGAAATAATGTGCACTCTAGGTATATGTATTGTGTATGTGATTCAAATAAGATTGTCACCTATGCATGGGGTACTGTATGTTTGACATATTTATGCTGTGATTTGTACTCAGTTACTAGAAGAGGGACTAAATATGTCAATGACTGTGTGACATTGTTACAAAGTTGGTCATATGAGCGTTTTCTGGTTGGAAGGTTTAACCCTAGGCCAGATTCTTTATTTTGATACCCTAGAACAACAGTTTGGGTATACTTCTCCAAACACCCATATCCCGATAGGCGAGAGAATCCTCATAATCATCTATCTTTCTATCGGGGTGAATTTGATAGGCAACCAAGGTGGGAGGTAGTATGACGGCCGTACCAGTGATGGGATGATGACTGGAGTGGGTATAACTATGAGGCTAGAATGATAGGATCCTGTCGGGTCGCATTGATTCATTTCGATGTTGTAGAATATCAAATGTCAGACTGAGTTTGAAGTATATTTTTATGTAAATCAAATATGTAAAGTCCATTTCGTAAATTACCAACACCATATAAAATATTATTATTATAAATAGAACAACTGTTGTTCTTTATTATAATTTCAAAACCATTCATATCCAATACAGAAATTGAAATAATGTTTCTAATAAGTGATAGAACAAAATAACAATTATTTAAACTAATAGACTTGTCCGTAGGCAGTGCTAAACAATAATTTCCTACAGCTAATGCAGCAACCTTTGCTCCATTTTTTACTCGTAAGACGACCTCATCCTTGTTCAACTTTCTACTTCTGACCAATCCTGCATACTATTACATATGTGAGAACCACAGCCGGTATCTAATACCCAAGTAAAAGATTGACTTTCAGAAAAATTAATTTCAATCATGAATAAACTTTTATCAGAAGTCGAAGCTTCTCCAAGCTTTTGTTCCGCAAGAAACTCCTTGCAGTTCCTCTTCCACTAACCCGACTTGTTGCAATTGAAGAACATTCATTTACCAACTGGATCAGGTTTCTTTTGATCCTTCACTTTTGTCTTTCCCTTAGCTTTCTTGGTTTTTTCTTTTCAGAAGATACCTTAGGCTTCTTTCTTTTCTTGGAAGAATCATCACTCATTAAGACATGGTCCTTCTTGGATGGGAAGTGACCTTCAACAGTTTTCAACATGTTAAGTAACTCGGGCAAGCTAACGTCCAACTTATTCATGTGAAAATTTACAACAAATTGTGAGAATGTGTCAGGTAGTGACTGCAAGATTAAATCTTATCTTGACTTAACTCCTCATCCATGACGAACTCAAGTTGTCAAAGACGTTCAATCAGATTGATTATTTTTAGGACATGAGTCTCAACAGCAGTGTCCTCGGTCATCCGAGATCGGAAGAGCCCCTTAGATATCCCATATCTTGGAGTCCTACTTTGCTCACCATACAACTCTTGGAGATGCAGAAATATAGTAACAACATCCATAGTTTCATACTGACGCTGAATCTCGTTACACATGAATGCGAGCATGATGCATTGAGCCACATATACATCATCTTGCCACACTTCTTAAAAGTGGCAATCTATTACTCAGAGGTTGTTTCTGCAACATTTACAGGAATATGCGAATTTTGGACATAAGAAATTTTTTCAGCAATGAAAACAATTCTCAAATTTCTTAACCAATCCGTATAATTCGGTTCGATCAGTTTGTTAGCATCTAATATGTTACACAGTGAAATTAGTGAGTGTGACATTTTCAAAATTCTTTATGTGAAAAGATAACATTTTAGCAAACATTCATTTAGTTAATTAATTTTACCAAAATAAATTAGGTCTTATTTTAAATTGGTACCTCCCACTATTTTTTTCAAACTATATTACCCTCACTTATAAAGTTCGACAAAATATAATTAAAGATTTGATAGTGAGATTAAGGATCTCATTTCAAATATATACAACAAACTATATATAAATAAACAGATAAACAACTCTTGTCAATTACATCATCATGTAACTTCTTTTATTTTGCCTCTTAGATTATTTTGATTAAGTGGTGACACATGCATTTGAATCAAAAATTATCCAAGTTAAGTCCAACCAAACACTTCCATATATTCAAAGAGAAAAATACCATCCTTGTGGTGACACAACAAAACAATATTATTCAATTCCTTTATAAACATCAAATGTGATAAAATATAACATCTTAAATATTTAATACTTGTGTGACGCCCCCAAAATTAGGTATACATCACCCATCTTGGGTAGTCAGATACATGGTACAGAATTTTAAATACAACTTACTAATATAACGCTGCCAGTATAATACGACATAAATCGTGAGTTTGAATACAAATGTTGTCTACTAGATATTATACAAACTCAAAAGGAGTCCTCATTACAATTATTATCACATTATTTCACGTAATAGTGAGGACTACTAATGCTATCCTCCTCGGACCATTACCCCTGCTCCCCGACTCGTCCCAAATATATTCTCTCATTTTCTCAAGAGAATAAAGAAAAGAAAGGGTGAGCTCAACTAGCCCAAGAAGAAATATTATGACTAAGATAATGCGAATGAATTATCAATAGCCTTCAACATTGTTAAACCGATAAAATATAATAAACATCAAGTTTAATCTGCGATTGAACAAGCAATTCATTAAAAGAGTCAAGTAGAAAATAAAATCTACTATCTTTTATGATTTAAAAGGTTTTTCATCATCATTATAGTTTGAGACTCACTTTAATAAATAATCCACATCATCGAATCACCCCGCTACTACTGCCAAGGATATTCTTTAAGATCACGACCACAATTATTCCCCGCACTTCTGGGCCAAGAATAGTTGTGTATTCATTAATGGTCATGATCATGCCAACAATCGTCCCATCAATGCACTACGCCCAATCGAGGACTTTTACCACATCATTTGTAACATTACTATTAAGCATGATTACAATCAATAATCCTCGGTCATAATCATACCAAGTCCATCCATGCTCTACAAAAGCCATGGATGACTTTTTAAAAAAATATAAACATGAGGATGATGACAATGATATAAGAATTCAATAAAACAAGTTCAAGAATTAAGTTATTCAGAACTAATAACATCCAAACCGTCAACACGATCTTTCGCTTTGTAGAGTAAAATTCAAGAATGATCGTAAGAATATTTCCATTAAAGATCTTTGGATGAAACGCAAATATCAAGGATATTCTACTAATTTCATGGAGTATAAAGTCAAAGTTTTAACCAACTTGGTATAATAAAGAATGGAATAACAAAAGAAATCACCACGCATGCGATAGGCCTCGCATGCATGTTTATTCCAATGAATAATAAATAACGGAACCGTGTCGTGTGAAATTCACACCGACGGGATGTTCCAACAGAATAATAAAGATGGAACCAGATCCATGTAAAACACACGATATAGGATATTCCAACAGAATGATAAAGATTTTAACCAGTCCCATGTAAAACACATGCATGTGATGTTCCAACAGAATAATAAAGATTTTAACCAGTCCTGTAAAACACACGATTTAGATGTTCCAATGAATAATAAAGATTTTAACCAGTCCTGTGTAAAACACATGAGCATGTGATGTTCCAATGTAATAATAGAAGAATGGAATAAGAAAAGAAGATCACCAAGTATAGGGATTCCGCGTATACAAAGTTATTCCAATGAATAATAAGGAATGGAATAATCAAGTTCTCTTCATGAATACAAAAAATAATATCCCTTACGAGTACAACAAATAATATTCCCTACCTTAGAAGAATCCGAATATTGGCAAAGTGAAGTAGCGAGATACTTTTCTTCTTTCTCTATAGTTTCTCTCTGTAGTTTCATGAATTAGTAAGAAAATAATGAAGGAATGAGCTTCTATTTATAGGAAAATAGAATGCATAGTAATTAATCCATGAACGGTCCAGTATTGATTTACTTTAATCGACGGTCCATATTTAAAGCAAAATCTTTTAAATAAAATATAATATATTCTATTTATATAAAAACATTTTACTATGCAAATACTATGCAAAACACTACGCAACACTATGCATAATAAAATATAATATATTTTATTTATAGAATAACTTTAATAAAGTATTACATTTTATATAAAAAAGATGTTTCGCATTTTATTACGTTAATAATACTGAATAAAACAAAACGTCATTATCGCTATAATAATTCATATTATTAATCGATGATAATGGAATCAAACCGAGTGACTTCTCACATAAAGCATCAATAATCAATAATGTATGCTACTATGCAACCACACGACATCGTATTTTTTACTACCGAGTAGTTCAACAAGATCAACGGTAAAACTTCCGCCGTTATTTCAATAAAATATTTTTGTCGCTTTTCTCAATCCGACAATAATTACATTATGGGGTCCACCAATGATTGAGCCAGTTATTTAATATTCCTGCTAAACCGAATATTCCCAACCAATCGAATAATATAACCATTTGCATACTTTGCAAAATTTATAAATATTACCCACAACTATAACATTATATCAAATTTATTCCATAATATTCAAAAATAATATTTATAGAAAATTCATCTTTATTTATAAAAGTTGGGGTCTTACAACCTCCCTTCTTATGAAATTTCGCCTCGAAATTAGGGTACGACTACACGGTATGTCAAGAGGTAAGGATACCTTGATTTCATTTCGATTCTAACTCCTAAGTCATTTCCTCAACATCGTGGTTCCTCCACAAAACTTTGACTTGAGGTATAACCTCGGAGCGTAGAATATGTTCCTTCTTATCCAAAATTTGAACAAGAACCTCTTTCATACGCCAAATCTTCCGCTATTTCATCCTGCTTCTAACTCAATAATATGGTTCGGTCTTTCACATATTTACGTAATATGGATATGTGAAAACGTTATGAACACGAGACATATTTGGCAGAAAAGCGAGTCTATAGGCCACGCTCTACTCGATCGAGGATTAAAATGGACCAGATGAATCGAGCATTAAGTTTTCCTCTCTTTCCAAATCTTGTAACTCCTTTCCATGGAGCAACTCTTAACAACACATGATCTCCTATATCGAATTTCACGCCCTTTCGATGAAGATCAAGATAACTCTTTATCAATTTTGTGAGGTTTTTATACGTTGTCGGATCGTTTGAATCTTTTCCGTAGTCATATCGCATTCAACTCCGGTCCCAAATAACGTTGCTTCACCCACCTCATCCCAAAGATATCTTGAGAACCACACTTTCTTCCATACAACGCTCGAATGGAGCCATGCCAATACTTGCTTGATAACTGTTGTTGTAGGAAAACTCCACCAATGGTAAGAACTTGTCCCAACTCCCTCAAAATCAAGGACACGTAGTCTTAATAGATCTTCAAGAGTTTGAATAGTCCTCTCCGATTGTCCATCCGTCTGGAGGATGATATGCCGAAACTAAATCGTAAGTCTGCGTGCTCATAGCTTTTTGCAAACTAACCCAAAATCGTGAAATGAATCTTGGGTCTCGATCGTAAACTATGGATACCGCAGATACCATGCAATCTTACAATCTCGTTTATGTACATACGAGCAAGACGTTCAAGTGTATAAGTTTCTCGATTGGTAAGAAATGAGCGACTTGGTCAATCTATCAACAATGACCCAAATCGCATCAACGCCTTGAGAAACCTTAGGAAGACCGTGAACGAAATCCATGGTAATGTGCTCCCACTTCCATTCTGGAATTTCAAGTGGTTGCAATGGACCTTTTGGTACTTGATGCTCCGCTTTAACTCGTTGACAAGTTAAACACCTTGAGATAAAAAGCGATATCTCTCTCTTCATATTGCTCCACTAAAATGTATGACGAATATCATGATACATTTTGGTACTCCCGTGATGGATTGCAAATGGTGTGTTGTGCGCCTCCATCATGATATTATACTTTAAATCGTGGTCGTTAGGAACACAAAGTCCGGAGTTGACTCAAGTATTCCTTCTTCATTGATTCTTGCTTCCAGCGATAGCACCCTCTTCCACTTTCTTCCTCATACGCATCGCCTCCAGTGTCAGAAGGCTTGAGCAGCTTTATCTTTATCGATTAAAGCCTCGGTTCTACTCAGATATTCGCTATCATCACATGCGTCCCTGAGAGTCTTTAACTCTATCTCCATCCTTTGCAAGTCACACAAAAATGGGCCTTTGTGTTGACAATAACGCACTCATATTTGCATACGATCTTCTACTCAATCGCCGCCTACCACGCTTCGCTTTTCCAGGATGGTATTGGATGGTACGATCATAATCTTTCAATGTTCAAGCCAACGTCGTTGTCGCATGTTGAGTTCCTTTTGAGTGAAGAAATATTTGAGGCTTTTATGATCCGTAAAGATTTCCACTTTCTCCCATACAAGTAATGCCTCCAAATTTTAAATGCAAATAAATAAATTTGCTAACTCCGCATCATGAGTAGGATAATTCCTCTCATATTCTTTGAGTTGTCGCGAGGCATAAAGCTATAACTTTTCCATGTTGCATGAGAACACATCCCAACCTTTGCTGAAGCATCACCAGATGACAAATCCTCCGAGCGATGGTATTGTCGAACAGTCTTTGAAATAAGTCTCTCTCGAGTTCTTGAAAACTCTTCTCACATTCTTCGCTCCAACCGAACTTTGTATCTTTTCGAGTCACCGAGTCAATGGAGTAGTGATTCGAGAAAATCCTTCCACCAATCTCCGATAATAACCAAATTAAACCGAGAAAGCTACGTGATTTCTTGCCATTGATTTAGGTTGTTCCTACTTTGAATAGCTTCAATCTTTCTTTGGTCAACAGATATTCCCCGACTTGATACCACGTGCCCAAGGAATGCTACTTCTTCAAGCCGTAACTCGCATTTCTTCAACTTGGCATAAAGCTTATATTCACGAAGCTTTTGGAGTGTCACCCTCAAGTGTTGCTCATGATCTTCACGGGCTTTTGGAATAAATAAGGATGTCATCAATGAAGACGACCACAAAGTGATCTAAATATTCCTTGAATACTCGGTTCATCATATCCATGAAGGCGGCGGGAGCATTAGTCAATCCAAAGGACATGACTAGAATTCATAATGCCCGTCTCGAGTTCTCGAAAGCCGTCTTTGGAATGTCACGGGTTCTAATCTTCAATTGGTGATATCCTAACGAAGATCAATCTTTGAAAAGAATTTGGCTCCTTGCAACCGTCAAACAGTCATCAATACGTGGCAATGGATACCTATATTTTTGATGGTGACATGATTCAACTCCCGATAATCAATACAAAGTCGCATACTCCCATCTTTCTTCTTCACGAATAGTAATGTGAGCACCCCAAGGAGAAGTACTAGGGACGAATAAAGCCAATGTCTAACAATTCCTGCAGTGGGTCTTTAACTCTCAAGTTCAATAGAGCCATTCGATATGGGCTTTGGAAATAGGTTTTGTCTTGGTTCAAGGTCGATACAAAATTCAATTTCACGCCTGGGTAGTAGGCCAGAAGTTCTTCGGGGAATACGTCAGGAATTTATTAACAATAGAAATATCGGTTCAAAACTGACGTATTTTTGTTTAAATATGTGACATGAGCTAAGAAAGCTTGACATCCGTTTTTCAATAAACGAATAGCTTTATGGCTTGAGATGACCGTGATTGATTTTAATGGTTTGGTCTTTTGAATTCGCATAATAGGTTGATTAGGAATATGAAAGCTAACAACCTTACGAAAACAATCAATTTTTGCATGATAAGTAGTTAACCAATCAATCTTGTAAATCACGCCAATTGCAAGTATTTTTAATGAAATAAGATTGACAGGTAATGTGAGGGTACCGATTTGAACCAAACAATACTTATAAACAGTGGATGTAATGAAGGTTTCTCCCAACGGAGTTTCCACAGATAAGTCAAAGTCTAATTTCTCCGGAGTCAAATTTAATCGATGAGTAAAGTAGGAGAAATAAAAGAATGGGTAGAACCGGTATCAAATAAAGTATAGACTTCATTAGAGTTTATGATAAGCTTACCCGTGATGACCTCATTCGGGTTCCTTGCTCTCTGAGGTCACAACAAACGCCTCCCAGACTACTAGGTTTTGACTTTTCCGGGACTACTTTGGTGCCTCCATCCTAGTTGAATTTGTCTTCATGAACGACAAAAATCGAGCTAAGTGACCTTCTCTTCCACAATTATAACATGCTTTGACTGACATGACACGCCTCAGATCGATGTGTCCTCTTCTCCAGCATTTGAAGCAATTGATAGGTGGTCTTTCTCCTTCCTTAACAACGGGTCTTTGGTCTTTGACGTCTTTCCATCATTGTTGAATCTCCGCTTTCTTGAAATGTCCATTCTTATTGTTTTTGGCCCCGATTACCACCGAAGTGGTTACCGTGATCTCGCCCGTTGATTACCTCCACGCTTGTTGTCACCGCTTCGATGACTACTCTCGCTAGTATTATAATTTTCTTGCACCGCTTCTTTTAGTTATATTGACTGACTCGTTATCGCTACTCCACTAATCGAGCCCTATTTACAACATCTGAATACAAACACAGCTTTATGAGAAATAAGATGTTGACGTATCTCCGACTTCAAACCTCTTAAAACTTTCGTGCCATTCTTTCTTCATTATCCACCAAGTGGGGACGAAACCGTGATAACTCCGCAAATTTTGCCTCGTATCATGCATACCTGGTCATATTGTTTTGTTCCAACTTGATAAACTTCACCTCCTTCATGTGGCGAATACTTTCGTAAAAGTATTTGTCGTTGAATGACTCTCTCGAACTTCTCCCAAGATATCTTCAAGATAAATTTGGTTGAGTACGCTTTTGGAATTCCCACCAAGAATCCGCCTCTCATATGACATAAAAGGCGTGAAGGAACCTTTTGCTCTCTCGGAGCATCCCAAGACATCAAATATCTTGGTAATCTGCTTTATCCATGCTTCCGCTTGAGAAGTGGTTTTGCTTTCCTTAAACTCCGGTGGTCCCAGCTCCTTGAATTGTTTAATGCGGTGACCGCCTCGAGAGTTTTCCGTGTTTCCACCTACGTTTTGGGCGAAGTCGCTTCTCGCTTCATTGTTGCATAAATCGCATAAAGCCTCCGAACATTTGATCATTCATCATTTGGTCAAGTGTTATTGTTTGTATGAGGATTGTCGCCTTCACGATGCACATTATCCTCGATTATTGATATGTGGTGAATCAACGATCGCTCAGTGCTCCATTGCTATTCTCAACATTCTCGGAGATGTCATTTTCAGATATCGCCACAAAACAAAAAAGATTAATTGACATGTAACAATTATCTTTATATTCTAATCGACCAATAAAATGAAAGTAGTATGCATTACAAGCCAATCATGTTTGATGATAAAGCAAGTATGTAGGTGCTTATTAGAGAATAAGTTCATCGAACGTGGGCTCGCTAAGGAATACCTAATGGAGTTTTACTATGCGTCAATAGAATTTCTGTAGTGATAGTAGTACAAGTAATCCTTGACTTGAGATCATCATAGTATCTTGTGTATGATGAGTTATACTTTGACTTATTCCTTAAGACCCTTAGGGTATATCAAAGGGTATGCTTGGGTATAATAAGTTGTATATGGAGATAATGTATGATCAATAAAGAATCTACCACTTCTAACAAAAGAAGAGAATGTCCTATGTGATTCGATAAATGACAACCCAAAGAGTCCTCGGCATGTAATGAAATTAGAAAGGAGTTTCTAATTTGCATTATTTGAGTTGTGCATTTAAGGATCGAAATACATATAATTAAATAAAATAAGACTTAGCAAAGAATTCCATGTCTTATATTTAATTGGGACATCAGTATGGTGGAAGGATTGAATTGTGCATTAACTATTTACTCAAAGGTTCTTTAATGATTAATGTTGAAATCTATATTATCCGGAAAGTCGCTTATCGCTAGGAGGCTTATCCCTATCAGAGAATAAATATTATTTATTTAAATAAATTAATTATTTAATTTATTTATTTAAATAAGATTAGAATTGTTCTAATTGATTTATTCACAACCTAGCTTAATATGGAGAACCTAAAGGGTCACACCAGTAAAAGGAAGAATAATTATTTAAGAAGTTAATGGCATAATCGTAATAATATATGTTATGTATATTTAATTTAATCTATGGTGATAGAATAAATTAAATAGCTTAATATTTATTATTTAATATTTTAGAAATATTAAATATAAATTAATAAGAGGAGTCTTATTAATATTATTACAATTATTATTATTTTAATTTCTAAAAGAGTTTAGGAATTAATTTAATATAAGTACTCTCATTTATTCCTAATAGGATTAGGAGAAAAATTAGTTAAAGGAGTTTAATTAATTATCCCTAATAAGATTAGGGAGCTTAATTAATTAAAAGAATTTAATTAATTAAATAAATTCTAATTCCTTAATTGTTAAGGTGGGTTGCCCACATCTATAAATAAGAGGAGTCTTATTATGGGTGGTGGGGGTTGTTGACTTTTTCAACATACGACATAATTCCAATTGTTGGGAGAGTACACCTTTCTATAGTAGATAGAAAAACTAGGGTTTGAGCCAATACCCTTTTCTTGAATTCTTATTATTCCTCGGTGGATCACCCCAGAGGCCAAACATACGGGTGGCTAACGCCGATCAAAAGAAGGAACAAAACCCCTTGTGGGATTCAAGTTGAACGCGAAAGGATTTGAGGTGAACTTGTACGAGGAAGCTCGATCTTCAAGGGTATGATTTTATTCTTTATCTTTTCGTTTAATTAATAATTGTGCATAAAGGGTGATCCGGGTATATGGTTTGTAAATTTTTTAAACTCTGATTTTATCTCGCTTCCGCTTAATTTATGCAATTTGATTGCGCACATGAATATTACAAACCTAACAGTGGTATCAGAGCCAAACCTTTATGCAAATTATTAATTGTTTTAATTTGATATGTATATTGATATGTGTTTAGAACAATTTAATTGGGCATAATTTAATTGTATAAAATTTAAAAAAAAAAAAAAAATCAAGATCACTAAGACAATTTTTTTTTTTTGGCATGATTGCTTTATCGTTTGTATGAAGCACGTCACATGAATGCTTCTATATAAATTAAATAATAAGAATGATTTTGAAAAAAAAATGGCAGGAGCAATTTTTTTTTTTTTTTTGGGAAGCATGTGATCCGGTCAACTTTTTTTTTGTTGTAAGCTGACTCACAGAATTTCATGGAAATGGGCCACAAGGATGGTGCACGGAAATCAACCAACACCGGATATAATATATATATATGATATATATTTTAGTTATATAATATATATAATATATATAACCTCAAACTATATATATATACGGTAATTATATATATATATATATATATATATAATAGTTATATATATATATATATATATATATATATTCTTTGTTATTATATATATATATATATATAGTTATATATATATTCTTCATTATTTTATGATTAAAATAAAAAGTTTATTTTAATTTTAAAATAAAAGGTTTATTTTAATATTAAAATATAAAGTTTATTTTAATTTTAAAATTAAATTTCATGCTAACTAATTAGAATTGAATTGGATTCCATGATAACTAATTGAGTTGAAATTGATTTCATGTTTTCTAAAATAAAGGAGTTTATTTGTGAATAGTAAAAGTAAATCCATGTTTCCTTAAATAAAGGAGTTTATTTAGATATGAAATAGATTTCATATTATTCAAAATAAAAGAGTTTATTTGTGAATAGGAAAGAAAAGAAAATCCGTGTTTCCTTTAATAATTTTTTTTTTATTACATGGAATTGATTCCATAATTAATTAAAATAAAGGAGTTTATTTTGATTAAAGATTTTGATTAAAATAAAATAGTTTATTTTATTCAAAATTGATAAATTAAAATAAAATAGTTTTATTTTGATTTAAATTTGGATTAAAATAAAGGAGTTTATTTTGATTCAAAATTAGATTTTATACTAACTAAATTTGCCCATTAAATGATATCAATATATATATTAAATGTTTATTATTCATGAGATGAATGTTATTTATCGATGCATATGGTGATGTGTATGATAATAAATGGGATTGATTATGGATTATCGACCAATATGATTGGATTTTATTTTAGTTGGATGCATGAATGTATGGGTTTTATTAAATGGGTTCTCACAGACTTCGCCTTCTCTAATTTTTCTTAATGTAAATTCTATTCCCCTCCTATGTACTTCCCTCGATCACGATCAAGGTTTCTATTTATTTTAAATAGTTTTGTAATAGGAATAGTTAGAATTAATTTTGAAAAATTGGAGATCAAGGAGCAAGGAGCGCTTGAAGACCCGCTTTGTAATGGAGCCCTGTTTAAATGTAATAGTTATATTTAAATATTATTTCTTGCACCCTAGGGTTTGTTCAATTTTGGTTCACTTGGTGGCTCTAGTGAACCAAACTAGAATAAAAGTCCATAATCAATCCGTAGAGAATATAGTATTCTATATGTGCATGCTTATACTATATATATTATATATTATGCAAACATGCTTCAGATGTTCATTAATATGACGCGTATTTTATATATATATATATACGTGTATGCGCAAAAAACAAGATGAGACAAATTAATAACAAACCCCTCAAATTTTTTTTTATTATTAAGTCCTAAGCGCTCAAAGATATTTGGAATATCGAACGTCATTTTCTAGCATGATAAAATTAATAGAGTATTAAATATTTAATATGAGTTTGTTGTGTCACCACAAGGCAAGTATTAAGTATTTAAGATGTTAATTTATCACATTTGATGCTTATAAAGAAAATTGAACAATATTGTTTTGTCAGTGTCACCACAAGGATGATATTTTTCTTTTTGAATATATGGAGTGCTAGGTCGGATTTAACTTGGATAATTTTGATTCGGATGTGCCACCACTTGATCAAAATAATCTAAGAGGCAATAGAAAGGAGTTACATAGTTGATGTAATTGACAAAAGTTGTTCACCTATTTATTTATATATAGTTTGTTGTGTCACCACAAGGCTATATACATTTGAAATGGGATCCTTATTCTCACTAGCTAATCTTTAATTAGATTTTGCGAAACTATATAAGTGAGGGTAATATAGTTTGAAGAAAATAGTGGGAGATACCAATTTAAAACAAGACCTAAATTATTTTGGTAATTAATAAAAGAATGTATGCTAAAATGTTGTTAATTACAAATTCATTTACGTCCGATCTAGAAAATAGTATACATCACCTATTCTCGAAAGTTTTTGTCATGGATGGAGAGTTGAGCAATACACTGGTACATGTAAACAACTACAACTTTATTATTACAACAAGAAACTGTGAGTTTGAATACAAATATTATCTTCTGTATAATATCTATACTCAAATAAATCCTCATCACATTTATCGATACATTATTTTACAAAAATGGTGAGGACTACTAAACAATCTCTTTCTAAAACCTTCATCATTCCATACCCCATCACACTCATTTTACTCGCTATATTCTCGCCTCCCGAGAAAAAAAAATGGAACAAAAGGAAAAGGGTGAGCTCAACTAGCTCAAGAAAGAATATTATTACTAAAGATAATATACAACAAATTATCGTTAGTCTTCAACAGGAAAAATATAATAGAATACAATAGACAACAAATTTTAAATCAATATTCGCAATGAAATAATAATTCATTAGAAGAGTTAAGAGAGAATGCAAACTACTATCTTCTATGTATGAATTTAAAAGTTCATCGCTCATCTTTTATCCCCGTAACATCAATCAATATACATCCGAATCAAATATTCATCTTTGCACTACGTGCCAAAGATATTCATCACCGGTCATGTTCATTTAAACACTGCTCATCTTTGCACTACGCTCAAAGATATTCTTCAAATCATTCATCTTGCACCAACAGCCAAAGATATTCTTCAGAAATCATTCATCTTTGCACTACAAAGCCAAAGATATTCCATAATATCATCATTTAAGACCGAGGATGATGAAAAATATTTTTTTTTTTTAAGAAACGAATCCAAAGAAAACAAAATGACAAGGATTAAGGATTAAGGATTCGTATTTGGTTTTATCCACGCCCAAAAATACCTCAAAAATAATCATAGTGGTGTAAAATTCAAGAATGATCAAAACACGGATACAATCAAAGCTAGTATCCGTATTAGATATTTTGGACGAAAAGAAGAAATTTTATTTTTCTATGAATAGACCAGATACGTGAATAGTGTCAGATACGTGAATAAAGGCCGAGATACGTGAATAGTAACTCCGACACCAAAAGATAGAAATTCCACAAAAAATCTTCATCTTCACGCTTCATTAATAAGACTCGTGAATAAGAATCTCGTGAATAAGAATCTCTTAATAAGAACTCGAATAAGAAACTCATGAATAAGAACTCATGAATAGTAACCCCACATGAAAAAGTTCCAAATTTGATAAAAACTTCAGATCAATATTTCAAAGATAATGATATTGAAGAAATAATATCATTACGAAAAAAAAAAATATCCCTTACCTCGAAAGATCAAGATTTCTAATCGAAATACCGTATATAAAGTCAAAGGAACTTTGCACCGCCTAGCAATACTCAAAGTATACTCAAAATACTCACAAGAATACGCCGATAATATAGAGAGAGAAAACTTCAGCTTCGTGTGATTTTCAATTCTAACCCAAGACCCTATTTATAGAAAACGCTAGTAACACCAAAGCGTAAAATTTAATAAAATAATAATATTTCTTAAAAATTCAAGCCCACCTTAGAAATCTGATTTCAGATCATTTATAACACATGTGAGCCACTCAATTAACAAAAAAAAAACGTTTTTCTTACAAAAAATATTTTAAACTCCCAAAATCAATTATTTTGAGCTTCTAACTTCAATAATTCATAATAAATAGCCCTTTCATCAGAAAATTCGAATCTCATGAGTTTTTATAGGAATTTCAATTCTCTACAACTTTGCGTAAGAAAGTTTTTCCAAATTCCAAATAGAAATTGACCAAATCCACAAACCAAGCATTTTACAAAAAGCTATAATCAAATTTCACCAATAAATGGGGTCCACCGACATGTTTAACATGTTTTAAACATTTATTGCAACAAAATACTCTTCCTCCTCAGATACTCATATATCCCACATTCGTTGTAAAATATCACCATTTATTATATTATTAAAATAATATATATTAAAACGAATTATTTTATCGTAAAAGATAAAATATTAATTTTCAACAATTGTCATTTTAAAATTTTCTCCATCTATATCCACATAAAATCAATATTTTCTCATCATATAAATCAATAATTAATTATTCACAAATAATATTACGTAATCACAATATCGACAACCGTGCAGCTTCCTGTGAGCAGGGGCTTCCAATAAGAATTTCTTCATCATCGCCGCAATTAGTGACCAAACCTCTCCTGTATGTAACTTTCTAGACATTGCCAATAATGTTATCTAATAATATTATTCGTATAATATGAATTATTGCTTCGATAATGAAAAATATCGTGTAATGACAATTATCAAACAACAAAGAATATAAAATATCAACGCAAAGAATTATTAACTCAATAAAATATCGAATAAGAATTATCGTAACCATTATCGAGTAAAGTGCCTTCACGTAAGAATCAATAATTGGTGCAATACCGCAGCTACCGCTCAACAACGCCAGACAGTGTGTTTTAAACCACCGGGTATTCCAACAAGATAATCTGTGAATAACTACGCCGCTATTTTTAAACAACTTATATTTGTCGCTTTCTTCATCCAATCGCTTCACATGGGGGCCACACATGGTCGCTACTGTCAGCATTTAATATTCCCCGACAAAGATTTAATATTCCACGACCAAACGAATATTCCCCGACAACAATGAATATTTTATAACCACTGCTTATTTTGAAATATTTATGATTTAACCCTTAACTATCCACATTAATCAAATCAACCCTTACTATTTCAAAATAATAAATAAAGGAAATTCCTTTTATTTAAAAATTTTGGGTCTTACAACCTCCCTCCTTATGAAATTTCGCCCTCGAAATCGCGTGACGCACTGTGTGTTTCAAAAGGTGAGGATACCTCGCTTTCATTTCCGCTTCCAATTCCTGTGTCATTTCTCTATAAAGCATGATTCCTCCACAAAACTTTAACTTGTGGTATGACCTTTTCATACTGTAGGACATGCTCCTTCCTATCCAAGATCTCGACAGTACCTCCTCATACGCTAAGTCTTCTGCTATCTCGTCCTGGCTTCTAACTCAATAACGTGGTTCGGGTCTTTCACATATTTACGGCAAGTACGATATGTGAAACACATTATGAACACGAGACATACTTTGAGGTAACGCAAGTCTATAGGCTACATTTCCTACTTCTCTGGCCAAGAATTTGAAATGGACCAATAAATCGTGGATCGAGCTTTCTCTTCCCAAATCTTGTAACTCCCTTCCATGGAGCAACTCGCAACAATACACGATCCCCTACATTAAATTCCACGCCCTTTCGATGAAGATCCGCATAACTCTTTTGTCGATCTTGTGCCGCTTTGTATACGCTTGTCGAATCATTTGGATCTTTTCTAGAGTCATATCGCATTAACTCCTCGTCCCAACAAATGTTGCTTCACCCACCTCATCCCAACATATATCGAGAACGACATTTTCGGCCCATATAATGCTTCAAATGGAGCCACACCTATACTTGCTCGATAACCTGCTGTTGTAGGAGAATTCCACCAATGGTAAATACTTATCCCAACTACCTTTGAAGTCTAGGACACGTAGTCTTAATAGATCTTCAAGAGTTTGAATAGTCCTCTCCGATTGTCCGTCTGCTTGGGGGATGGTATGCCAACTAAATCGCAAACTGCGCTCATAGCTTTTTGCAAGCTAACCCAAAATCTTGAAGTGAATCTTGGGTCACGATCCAAACTATGGATACAGTATGCCATGCAACCTCACAATCTCATTCACGCATATACTAGCAAGACGCTCAAGGAATAAGTCTCCCAGATTTCAAAGAAAAATGAGCAGACTTGGTTAATCTATCAACAATAACCCAAATAAGATTGATGCCTTGAGAAACCGTAGGAAGACCCGTAACGAAATCCATAGTAATGTGTTCCCACTTCCATTCCGGAATCTCAAGTGGTTGCAACGACCCTTAGGTACAAGATGCTCCGCTTTTACACGCTGGGTGTTAAACACATCGAGATAAACTTTGCAATCTCTCTCTCATATTGTTCCACCAAAATGTATGTCAAGATCACGATACATTTTAGTACTTCCCAGATGGATTGCAAATGGTGATTGTGCCTCCATCATAATCTTGTACTTCAAATCGAGTCGTTAGAACACAAAGTCTAGAGTGGACTCAAGTATTCCTTCTTCATCAATTCTCGCCCCTAATAGCTCTTCTTCAGACTTTCTTCATCATACGATCACCCGGCCTGGGCTCGAGCAACCTTAACTTTTTCTATTAAAGTCGGCTCTACGCGATACTTGACATCATCGCACTCTGCCCCTCGATATGATCTTCTACTCAACGCGCCACCACTACACGCTCGCTTTTACTGTGATGGTATCAATAGTGTGGTCGTAGTCTTCAATAGCTCGAGCCAACGTCACCGCCGCATGTTGAGTTCTTTTTTTGAGTGAAGAAATATTTAAGGCTTTTATGGTCCTAATATATCTCCACTTTCTCCCCATATGATAAGTGCTCCATATTTTTAACATGAAAACGATCACGCCGCTAACTCTAGATCACGAGTAGGATAATTCCTCTCATACTTTTTGTCATCGCGAGGCATAGGCTATGACTTTCCCACGCTGCATGAGAACACATCCTAACCCTTTGCCTCAAGCATCATCAGAGATAACAAATCCATCCGAACCAGATGGTATTGTTAGAACAAAATAAAATAAATAAGTCTCTCTAAGCTCTGGAAACTTTTCTCGATTCTTCGCCCAAACGAATTTTGTATCCTTCCGAAGTTAGCCGAAGTTAATGGAGTAGCGATTCGAGAAAACCCTTCCACGAATCTCCGATAATAACCAAATAAGCCCAAAAAGCTACGTGATTTCACCACCGACTTTCTGCTGTTCCCAACTTCAGATTGCTTCAATCTTCGCCGATCAACAGATACTCCATGTTTCGACACCACGCGCCCAAGGAATGCTACTTCCTCGCCGTAACTCGCATTTCTTCAATTTGGCATATAGTTGGTTTTCACGGGCCTTTCGAGTACCAAATTAAAATGGTGCTCATGATCTTCACGACTTTTGAATATATAAGGATGTCATCAATAAAGACAACAACGAATCGATCCAAATATTCCTTGAATACTTTGCTCATCATATCCATGAAAGTCAGCAGGAGCATTAGTTAGTCCGAAAGACACGACTAAGAATTCATAATGCCCATACCGAAGTTCTAAAGGCGCCTTTGAATATCCTCGCCTAATCTTCAAATTGATGATATCCGTAATCTAAGATCGATTTTTGAAAAGAATCAGGCCTCCTCAGAATCGGTCAAACAAGTCATCAATACGAGGTAGAGGATACCTATTCTTGATGGTGACATGGTTCAATTCCCGATAGTCAATACAAAGTCGCATACTCCCGCCTTTCTTCTTTACAAATAAAACAGAGCACCCCAAGGAGATGTACTAGATTTAATGAAACCGATGTCCAACAATTCCTCAGAGTTGACCTTTAACTCCTCAAGTTCAATAGAGCCATTCGATATGGGGTTTTAGAAATGGGCTTTGTACCAGTGTTCAAGATCAATAAAGAATTCAACTTCACGCTCGGGGTAGACCGAAGTTCTTCGAAATACGCCAGAAAGTCAATAACAACAGAATATTATTCAAATTTGACGGTCTTTATTCAAATCCATAACATGGGCTAAGAAAGCTTGACATCCGCTTTTTAATAAACGAATAGCTTTATGATTAGATATGATGTTGATCGATTTTAATGGTTTAGTTGTTTGAATTGCATAACAAAGTCAAGTTAGAATATGAAAACTAACAACCTTACGAAAACAATCAATTTTGGTATGATGAGTAGTTAACCAATCAATCCCTAAAATCACATCAAAAGCAAGTATCTTTAAAGAGATAAGGTCAATGTAAGGTAATGGTGCCAACTCAATCAAACAAGATTTATAAACAAAGGATGTGATGAAAGTTTCTCCTAACGGAGTTTCCACAGATAGTCAAAGTCTAATTTCTCCTGAGTCAAGTTTAAACGCTGAGCACACGCAGAGAGATAAAAATGAATGGGTAGCACCCCAGATCAAGTAAGGTATAAACTTCGCAAGAATTTATAAATAGCTTACCCGTGATCACCTCGCTTGTTCCTCGATTATGACCAAACACAACAAACGCCTTCCCTAATCGCTGACTTTTGACTTTTCTCGGGATGTTTTTTTGAGTCACCGTCCCTCATAACTAGGTTTCGCCATCGCATAATCTCGAGCGATATGTCCTTCCTTTCCACAATTATAGCATACCTTGAACTGCTAGGGCGCTTGACCGATATGTCCTCTTTTCCGTGATTTAGAAGATACGACCGGTGGTCGTTTCTCCCTCCTTAGAACCAGCTTGTCACAAGACCGCTGCTCTTCATACGGTCGCTTGTTAAATCTCCTTTTAAAATCTCCTCCCGACTCGCTTCTTCTATTTTCACGGCTATGATTACCACCAGAGTGGTTACCATTTTTGTCCGCTCGCTTTTCTCCCGCAGTTATCATTATTCTGCTGATCGCTATCTCCGATACGATCCTCGTCAGGGTCCTCAACCGACCGTACTCGCTAGTATCTCGCCTAATAATTGAGCCCTGCTTATAACATCCGAATAAAGAGAAAATTTACGAGAAATGAGATATCGACGACGCCGTTTTCAAACCTCTAAGAAACATCCGCCATATACGCTCTCATTCTCCACCAAATGAGGTGCAAACCGATAACTCGCAAACTTTGCCTCGCATCGAGACACCGCCATGTTGTTTTGTTCCAATCATGAACTCCACTTCCTTCATATGACGAACACTTTCGTGAAAGTATTTGTCATTAAATAGCTTCAAACGCTCCCAAGACATGCCGAAAAGCGGCCGATGGGTACGCTTCACGCATCTCCCACCAAGAGTCCGCTTCGCCACTTTAACATAAAGGTGGCGAATGGAACCTTCGTCTCCGCCGCATCCCAAGACATCGAATATCTTGTAATTTGTTTGACCCATGTTTCCGCCATGATCGGATCCGCTTTCCTTAAATTCGTGGTCCCAACTTTTCGAATCGCTTTCACCGTGATAACCCGTGAATTGCTATCATTTCTCCTCAGATTTTGAACACGAAGTCTCCTCGTTCTGATTTTTGCATGAACCGCAAAAACTTCTAAACATCCCCTCGCTCATCATCTCGCTTCAATGGTGTTGTTCACAGAGGAACATCACCACCAAGCAGCACGCTCTCCTCGCTGGGTGAGTACAGCGCTTCCACTGGCCTCATTTCCATTGTTAATATTCTCACGACATTCTCAAATACACTATAAAACAAAGGGTTAATTAAGGAAATCAATATATCACATAATATCCCTATATACCGACCAACTAACAAATAAGCTAGTAGACACACTAGCAAAGGATTTACTCTGCTCTCTCCTCCTAGTTCTATTCCCCGATCTCCGCCAGAGATCATATCCCTAAGCTCGATACTAACCGCGACGCCCCAAAAATAGTATACATCACCTATTCCGAGTTGTCAATACATGGTACGTAAACAACTACAACTTTATTATTACAACAAGAAAACTGTGAGTTTGAATACAAATATTATCTTCTGTATAATATCTATACTCAAATAAATCCTCATCACATTTATCGATACATTATTTTACAAAAATGGTGAGGACTACTAAACAATCCTTTCTAAAACCTTCATTCCATACCCCGACTGCACTCGCTATATTCTCGCCTCCCGAGAAAAAAATGGAACAAAAGGAAAAGGGTGAGCTCAACTAGCTCAAGAAAGAAGAATATTACGACTAAGATAATATACAACAAATTATCGTTAGTCTTCAACAGGAAAAATCTAATAGTAATACAATAGACAACAAATTTTAAATCAATATTCGCAATGAAATAATAATTCATTGTAAGAAGAGTTAAGAGAGAATGCAAACTACTATCTTCTATGTATGAATTTAAAAGTTCATCGCTCATCTTTTTATCCCCGTAACATCAATCAATATACATCCGAATCAAATATTCATCTTTGCACTACAGCCAAAGATATTCATCACCGGGTCATGTTCATTTAAACACTGCTCATCTTCACTACTACTACCAAAGATATTCTTCAGAATCATTCATCTTCGCACTACAATTCTTAAGAAAGATATTCTTAAGAAATCATTCATCTCAGACCACAAAAAGATATTCCATAATATCATCATTTAAGACCGAGGATGATGAAAATATTTTTTTTTAAAGAAACGAATCCAAAGGAAACAAAATGACAAGGATTAAGGATTAAGGATTCGTACTTTGCTTTTATCCACGCCCAAAAATACCTCAAAAATAATCATAGTGGTGTAAAATTCAAGAATGATCAAAACATGGATACAATCAAAGCTAGTATCCGTAATAGATATTTTGGACAAAAAGAAGAAATTTTATTTTTCTAATAATACCAGATACGTGAATAGTGGTCAGATACGTGAATAAAGGCCGATACGTGAATAGTAACTCCGACACCAAAAGATAGAAATTCCACAAAAACATCTTCACGCTTCACGCTTAATAAGACTCGTGAATAAGAATCGTGAATAAGAACTCATGAATAAGAACTCGTGAATAAGAACTCATGAATAAGAACTCATGAATAGAAACCCGACATGAAAAAGTTCCAAATTTGATAAAAACTTCAGATCAATATTTCAAAGATAATGATATCAAGAAATAATATCATTACGAAAAAAAAATAATATCCCTTACCTCGAAAGATCAAGATTTCTAAATTTAAATACCGTGATATAAAGTCAAGGAACTCAGACCGCCTAGCAATACTCAAAGTATACTCAAAATACTCACAAGAATACGCCGATAATATAGAGAGAGAAAACTTCAGCTTCTCGTGATTTTCAATTCTAACCCAAGACCCTATTTATAGAAAAATGCTAGAACACCAAAGCGTAAAATTTAATAAAATAATAATATTTATAAAAATATTCAAGCCCACCTTAGAAATCTGATTTCAGATCATTTATAACACATGTGAGCCACTCAATTACAAAAAAAAAACGTTTTTCTTAAAAAATATTTTAAACTCCCAAAAATCAATTATTTTGAGCTTCTAACTTCAATAATTCATAATAAATAGCCCTTTCATCAGAAAAATTCAATCTCATGAGTTTTTATAGGAAATTCAATTTCTACAACTTTGCAGAAGAAAGTTTTTCCAAATTCCAAATAGAAATTGACCAAATCCACAAACCAAGCGATTTTACAAAGCTATAATCAAATTTCACCAATAAATGGGGTCCACCGACATGTTTAAACATGTTTTAAACATTTATTGCAACAAAAATACTCTTCCTCCTCAGATACTCATATATCCCACATTCGTTGTAAAATATCACCATTATTATATTATTAAAATAAATAATATATTTAAATGAATTATTTTATCGTAAAAAGATAAAATATTAATTTTCAACAATTGTCATTTTAAAAATTTTCTCCATCTATATCCACATAAAATCAATATTTTCTCATCATATAAATCAATAATTAATTATTCACAAATAATATTACGTAATCACAATATCGACAACCAGCAGCCTCCTGTGAAAGAGGGGCTTTCCAATAAGAATTTCTTCATCATCGCCGCAATTAAAGTGACCAAACCTCTCCTGTATGTAACTTTCTAGACATCGCCAATAATGTTATCTAATAATATTATTCAGATAATATGAATTATTGCTTCGATAATGAAAAATACCGTAGAATGACAATTATCAAACAACAAAGAATATAAAATATCAACGCAAAGAATTATTAACTCAATAAAATATCGAATAAGAATTATCGTAACCATTATCGAGTAAAGGCCTTCACGTAAGAATCAATAATTGGTGCAATACCGCAGCTACCGCTCAACAACGCCAGATTAGTGTGTTTTAACCACCGGTATTCCAACAAGATAATCTGTGAATAACTACGCCAAGCTATTTTTAAACAACTTATATTTGTCGCTTTCTTCATCCAATCGCTTCATATGGGCATGGGCATCATTAATATTCAATATCGTCAAGCATTTATTTATATTCCCCACGCATTTTGAATATTCCACGACCAAACGAATATTCCCCACAACAAAATGAATATTTTATAACCACTTCGCTTATTTTGAAATATTTATGATTTAACCCTTAACTATCCACATTAATCAAATCAACCCTTACTATTTCAAAATAATAAATAAAGGAAATTCTTTTTATTTAAAAATGAAGCAAAGGTCACGTCATTTAGCTATAGAAACTTATAGTTTAAAGAATGCCTACGGGCAAATCTATTAAGTCAATAAGTCATATCAGATTTCCAGCTTTTGTTAAAAAAAATATTATTTCCATTTTATCATTGGACAATGAAATTTTTGGTATTATAATTAAGAACAATTGTTGTTCTATTTATAATAATAATGTTTTGATAGAACTAGAATATTACTTAATGGATTTTGTATACTGACTTACGTGAAAATTATTTTGTAAATCGAACAAACTAGTATAAGAAAAGGAGATGATCATTCAAAGAGTCGAATGTATGTATTTGTTGAATACAAGTGTGAATTATTCGAAAGGTTCAAAGAATTCGTAAAGTGAAACAAATTGACAAAGTATTAAGATTCTTTGATTAGATCAAGGAATAAATACTTGTGCAATAAGTTTCTAGATCATCTCAAATGGTTTTCATAATGGACACCTCCCCGATACATAATAATTGATCGATGTATCCGAAAGGAAAAATCGTACTCTGTTGGACACGGTGTCATCCATAATGATTTTACCGACATTCCAAAGATCCTTCTCGGGATAATGTCCTAGAAATGGTCGATATTACGGTAAAAGGTAACCTCAAAATCCACCCCAAGACTCCATAAAAGTTATGGATAGGGAGGATTCCTAATCTTAAGTATGTTAAGATAAGGGGTTGTCCAACTTATGTGAAAAGGTTTCAAAGGATAAGCTTGGGACAAGATTCGACAAGTACAATTTGTGGGACATCCTAAAGTAAGTTTAGGGTATATGTTCTATAATCCTACTTAGCAAAAGGTGTTTGTTATTTAAACACGCATCCTTCTAAGATAAAGGTGTTTATCATCAAGGGGCTAGGGAGGATAATAGATCTCAAGAGTTCAAGAACCACAAAACACTATAAGTCAAATAAGAGGAACCTATAGATAAACCTATTGTATCACAACCAATCAGAATCTGAATAGTACCAAAGATACCTAGAGGTATGGATTCATCATGATGATGATGATGAGGTACACATCATGTAAGATGATGATCCAGATACGTGAGGTAAGAGTATAGACACTCGAGAGGTAAGAAGTTTCTCAAATATGTTCAAAAGAGTTTGATTTTATCAAAAATAAGAATGAACCTAGTGTACAAAAGGGTCAGGAGCATCGTGACATTCCTAAGATTATATGTCGATATACTACTTGATAAGGAATGACATACCAATGCTACAATCAAGAAAGATAAAGTTGTCTAAACATTCCTCCATGAATGATTTGGAAGAGTATCTTAATTGGGGATATAAATCTATATAGATAGATTTAAGAGGATGCTCGACTTAACCCAAGGAACGATATTCATTTGATGCTAAAGTCGCTTAGCATGGCAAACTCCAAGAGATGTCTCATGTCGATGAGCTATGGAGTGTATCTCTTAATAGTCCCCACAGACTCCTAAAAAGAGAGGTCGCATGAGTGACAATCATGTATGCAATGAAATGTACGAGACCGATGTCGATCACCATATTATGGAGAAGTTCACTATGAGTCGCTGAAAACATCTTAAAGTGCTTAACCGACACTAAGGATGTGATCATATTCATGGTGGGTCTAAATTAAAACCAGAGGGCTTAATGCACTCAAGTTTTTCGCATGCACTCAAGATGACGTAAAAATCCACTTTAAGGTAAAGCGTTATCTCGAATAAAGGGTGCAAAGAATCGAAAGGTTCCAAACAAAGAAAGAGTTGTCGGGTTTAGTGATAAAGACAAAGTATATAGCTATAAATGAAGTCGCAAGTTGATTGCTTGGATTAAAAGTTCATTACGTAATCTAGAATAGTTCCTAAGTCTCATCTTCGATCTAAACATGTGTCAGTGGCACTTTCATTTGATTATTAGAATCATCAAAGATGGGAAATCACTATGTAGATAAGTGACTCTCAAGAACAACATTACATATCCATTAACTAAAGCTTATCCAATGTTAGGATAATCGCCACTTGTAGAGAAGAAGAGTATGAGATACCATGACGATCGGGTTTAGTGCAAGTGGAGATCAAAAGTAGATGCACACAAGCCAATCATGTTTGATGATAAAGCATATACTTTGTAACAATCTTATTCATTTATTAATAAAAAGTATTAATTTATTAAAGGCTTTTAATTATCTACATGATGTCGCTTTTTATAATATGTGATAAACCCATAGTTTTAAGCAATGCTTTTAGAATAATGATGATGATCATTCTAATGAGATCTAAATTTTAGAAAGCTTAAAACTAAAATAGTTCCCAATCATTGATTACTAAATTGGGGATTAGTGAATCCTGATAGATTGGGTACATACGCTGTCTTGCTCATCGATGAGGATGATCGATCTCACGATCATTTGTGTGGAGACACTAAAGCAAGTATGTAGGTGCTTATTAGAGAATAAGTTCAATCGAACGTGGCTCGCTAAGGAATACCTAAATGGAGTTTTACTCGTCATCAATAGAATTCTCAGAGTGATAGTAAGACAAGTAATCCTCGACTTGAGATCATCATAAGATCTCGTGTATGATGAGTTATACTTTCGACTTATTCCTTAAGACCCTTAGGTATATCAAAGGGTATGCTTGGGTATAATAAGTCAGTATATACGGAGATAATGTATGATCAATAAAGAATCTACCACTTCTATTAAAAGAAGAGAAATGTCCTATGTGATTCGATAAATGACAACCCAAAGTAGTCCTCGCCAAGTGTAATGAAATTAGAAAGGAGTTTCTAATTTGCATTATTTGAGTCAGGCATTTAAGAGTCGAAATACATATAATTAAATAAAATAAGACTCGACAAAGAATTCCAATGCCTTATATTTAATTGGGACATCAGATGGTGGAAGGATTGAATCAGATTTGCAAGAACTATTTACTCAAAGGTTCTTTTAATGATTAATGTTGAAATCTATATTATCCGGAAAGTCGCTGATCGCTAGGAGGCTTATCCCTATCAGAGAATAAATATTATTTATTTAAATAAATTAATTGTTTAATTTATTTATTTAAATAAGATTAGAATTGTTCTAATTAATTTATTCACAACCTGGCTTAATATGGAGAACCTAAAGGGTCACACCATAAAAGGAAGAATAATTATTTAAGAAGTTAATGGCATAATCGTAATAATATAAATATGTATATTAATTTAATCTATGGTGATGTAATAAATTAAATAGTTTTAATATTTATTATTTAATATTTTAGAAATATTAAATATAAATTAATAAGAGGAGTCTTATTAATATTATTACAATTATTATTATTTTAATTTCTAAAAGAGTTTAGGAATTAATTTAATATAAGTATTTCATTTATTCCTAATAGATTAGAAGGAAAATTAGTTAAAGGAGTTTAATTAATTATCCCTAATAAGATTAGGGAGCTTAATTAATTAAAAGAATTTAATTAATTAA